>QRDG01002286.1:329892-462860 GCA_012064385.1 Puccinellia tenuiflora
AGGAACCTGATATTGTGATGCCAAAATTATTTTCTCTTTCATTAAAAGGAGAGGCAAGAGAATGGATACGTTCACTACCACCTGCTACAACCAAGACCTGGAGGGAATTAGAAAAAGCTTTCATTAGAAAAAATTGTCCCTCCTTTAGATTGGCTACATAAAAACAAACTGACCAATTCTATGGACAATGAGCAAGAAACTAGAAGTGAGGAAGTACCCCCTGTTAAAAAACAAGTTTGGGTCAAAAAGGAAAAGAAAGTTAATGATCCTTTGCTTGATTTAGAGAATTGTACCTTGAATGAATTAATATCTATCCTACAAAAATTTGCAAGTGATCCTTCTATTGATGTTAACCAATCTGGTTTTGGTTCCTATATTGCTAATCATGTCTTGAAATAAAAAATTGCTAGATACAATCAAGAAGCTATGATACCACCTAAGCTTGGGGATATATGGATCCCCAAGGTGCTAGTAACTATTGGAAAAGAGACACACCATGCCATACTTGATCTAGGATCTAGTGTCTCTATTTTATCTAAAGAATTATATGAAGTACTTGAATTAAAGAATCTTGAAAAATGCTCTGTTGAACTTGCACTTGCTGATAATACCATTAAACATGCTTTAGGAAAAGTAAGTGATGTTATGGTAGAGTTACATATGACTTTTGTACCTGTGGATTTTCTAGTCATGTATATGGAGAATAAAACCTCTAGTCCTATTATTCTTGGAAAACCTTTTCTTCGTACCACAGGGGCTATTATTGATTCAAAGGAAGGGAATGTGAAGTTTCAGTTTCCACATAAGAAATGCATGGAACAATTCCCAAGGAAGAAGGGCACAACTTTTAAGCTCCCTCATGAGCTTCATCTTCGGTAAACAACAGGTAAGTAAGCCTAGCTATATGGCTATAAAGAAAGCGCTTTACGGGAGGCAACCCGGTTGTTTTTATTTGGATTTTCTTTGTGTACTCTTGGTGCAACAAGAGATTGTTTTCTTAGCTTAGTTTCTGGAATTTTTAATAAAGTGCCAAGTTTTACCTATTTTGGTTTGAAAAAGTTGCTATTTCTATTCGGAGATTTTATTCCTGCACGAAGTCTGTGCACGGTTTGATTTTTCATTGCTATTCTGTAACTCCGAATGAGCTGAGATTTTTAATGTAACTTAAAATTTTCATCCTCTGTATGACTGAATTTTTTAAGAATTTTTAGATGAGTTTAAGTAGGACAGAAAAATACGTTTTGCTGCTGCTGTTTTTCTGGACAGATTCTGTCCCATATTGTTTTATGCATAGTTTGAACTTTTGAGTTGAATATTTTTGATCCAATTGAGTTTATGAGTGGGCATACAACATTATACACTCTCTGATAATTCATATTAATTTTAGTCCATGGATTATATGTAGCAAGAAGCCTATTTGTTTATCTCTACTAATATCACCCCACAGAAAAGAAATGGGAGAAACAGTGTTTTGAAGTTTTTTTCACAGGGATTGGAGGAGATTCACCATGAGTTATCCAAGGATGGTGAAAACCATAAGCTTGGGGATGTGGAGAACATCCCCACTGAACCAACATACTCTCGGTTTGCACACGTGTAACTTCTATTTTTCATTTGAAACACTTTATCGCATAAACTTGGAGCGTCTTTTTGTTTGTTTTTGCTTTGATTTTTATTTTGTGAGACCACCACACTATCATTTATATATGAGAAATATACTGGAAATATGGGTTGAAATATCTTGCATGCTTTTGTTGTATTGGGAAAAGGGATGTCTAAGTTGATTTTTAATGACACATATAGTTGCATGATTCATGTGCTTCTTTATGAGTAATAATTTGCAAATGCTTTATCATGAGCTATCTTTTATTCATGTTTTGATGCTGTATGTTATTTCACCTTGTTTGACATGAATTAGTTAGTTCTATGGACACTCATGCATGCATCTAGATGGTCATCCTTCTCCCTTTTGCTAGCCCAAAAATTCCAACAAGTAAAAACTTGTTTCCAGCACCCTCAACCCAAGTTTTTCCAGTGAGTCCACCATATCTACCTATTAGCTTTATGCTATTCCAAGTATGTTTACCATGTTATTTGTGTTATCTATAACTCTAAATGAAAATGATTATGTTATTTATTGTAATGGGACAAGTTGGATAAAAAGCTCTCACGAACTTGATGCACACTTTATTTTTATTGCATTTAATAAACATGAACCATTGTGATTAATATTATGATGATAGTGTCTTGATAAATGTTTAAGGTTGGGAGTTAGCCCATATGTGATGTCACATGCAAAGCTTTCAACATGTTCCATCATTTATTTAGTTGATATCATGTACTTTTGTTTATGGATGCCTATCACGGTGAAATAATGTGGAAATAGAGTATGTTTAAATGAGTTTGTATAAATGGTTAGAGAGAAACCTGGGCCGCTAATCTAAGCCATGCATCATTCATGGTGGAAATTTACTTACATGCTATTTTGAACTTTCTGTGATACACCCTACAATAAAAAGCTATATCAAGTGGTAATGGTAAATAAAAAGGGTGTTGAGGTTGTTCATTATGTTTGTTTATCTTGTTGTTTTGATGTGGGCTTAATCCATATCATGGGACAAGAGGTACCCCAGTTGAGGATCTTGATGATACCATTATTACTTACAATGATAGATAACTTAAACTTACTTTGTTTCCCAAGTTGAGTAATCATGGTGTAGGTACTTGTATTCAAAGGGCATGAGACATCTAACCTTTACTTTATCAAGGCCACTACTCATATTTGCTTTCACATTTAACTTTAATCATTCAAGATGCTATGATAGGGGAATGAGAGCTTTACACCAAGTATTACCATTGCAATCAATAACTCAAGTAGAATAGTTTGGAGGATAGATGAAACTTATGCATGTTTTACCTCTACTTATTTATATATCTTTTCCAAAGTATCCACCTTTTATATTCAGACTTTCATCTTAACTCTATGACCAATGTAGGATATTCTTACTTATCATATTGCATACTTGTGGTCCATATTACTATCTTTTATGTTACACTTTGTGAACTATCATTGAACATCCTTGCATTGAATACTTGATATCACTTTATAAACTGTTTGCATATTGCTACTTCTTTGAATTAATGAATCATTTGACTTTATGTAGCAGTAGCAATCATCTTTTATATCCATGTTGTTATTATATTGCAAAGTTCATGTTAGTTTTATCACTTCCATACTCGAGGACGAGCATGAGTTAAGCTTGGAGATGTTGATGCATGTAAAATGCATACATGAACTTTGCACTATAACACTTGTTTTCCATTCATATTTGCATCATATAAGGGGTATATTACCGTTATTTAATGATTTTTGGTAATTAATAATGATTTCCCCTTTTTATGGAATTAATCCTGCGCAGGTAGAAAACCCCTATTTCTTTCCTTATTTGTTTCAGGGCCTTAACGACGTCATGATGAGCTATAAATTTACGGGGATCATTATTTTGGAAGGAGGAAGACCTAGGAGCGAAAGAAGCAAGCGAACGGAGGCCGGAGGGGCAAAAGGGGGTGCCCCACGCGGCCAGGTACAGGGGCCGCACGGGCCCACCTCTTTTGGCCCTCGTGGCCCCGTTTGCGTCGATCCTTCGCCCTGAAGCATCCTCGTGACCTAAAAACGCCTATATAAAGAGCCCCCCGACGTTCTTCGAAGAGAGAGCCGCCACACGAGAGAAACAAGAAACAGAGACCAGGAGGCTGCAGATTGGAGGGGGAAAACTCCGGCGGAGCGCTGCCGGAGAGGTCTCCTTCTTCTCCATCGACATCTCCACCGTCTCCATGATGAAGAGGGAGTAGTCCACCTCTGGACTATGTGTTTTTGGCAGTAGCATATGTATCTCTCTCTCTCTTGAGCTTCACTAATTAGCACCGTATGAGCTGCCGAACATGATTACGGTCATCGTTGTATTACCTTTGTGGTGGATCTTTTTATGAGTTAATATATGTTGAGATTGCAATGTTTATTTCAGTTATGAAAGTAGATGCATATTATGTACCCCGTTCTTGTATCCTTGTTTTGATCAAGCATGTTTATGAGAGCGTGTGAGGGGGAACGTGTGCATTAGTTGGAGTAACGGGGGTGGTGATGTGATAAGCTGACAATTTAATATCGCGATCCATTGGGTGTTTACCTTACTTTGTTGCCTCACTAGGGATAAACCAAAATACCATGTTGCAAGGTATGAGGAGTGACAAGCCTCTACCTATGACTAGATCCAACATGTTCTGATTTTCACTTCATGTCATTAATCTTAAGGCTATACTCCGAGTCATCTTAATTACTGAGGTGTTATGATTTAGTTCGCATCTTTGTGGAGTATAAGTGAGACTAATAATCAAAAGGTCTCTATGTTAGGACGTGATGCCCATATAATTAGTAACATGTCATTAAACTTGTTTGCAATCTCATATGTTAATCCTATGTCTACTTATTTGCTACACTATATTAAAGAGAGAGTGCATGTGTGAAACCATGAACCCGGTCCATTTTTAATCATAAGAAACAACTTTCCAACCACTTTTAAGCATTTTCTACATTCAGCCATTTTAAATCAGAATATACAAAAACACTTTTATTCATTGCATACACAAATAAAAACCCCAAAATATCATCCATCATCATTACTATCATCCTTCCATTACTACTTACCACCATTGCATATTTATTTACTGTTTTGCATTCGTTATTATCTTAATATCATTCTCACACCTTGTGCTTGACAACCACTTGGTGAGGTTGAGGGCACAAAGCAATCTACTTTGTTTGCAGGAAATCTACAGAAGGACAAGGAGATAAAATCCCCACTACTGATTCCCCGAGAGTTCGATATTAAACCCTCGAGTCACCCTCGTGGGGAAAAGACTTCCACTTCTACATACTCTGCACTTGGAGGCTCAACCTATCCCATATATTATTTTCCTTTCAGGGTATCAAGAGTGCTTGTTGGCGTAGTTGAGGGAGAAACACTCTTATCAATTCCGTCATCACAATTCTTCTTTCTAAACCTTATGTATGGCTCTTTGTCTCCAACACACTTATTCATGAAAAGTTTCTAGCATTTGTTAGCTAGCGTTTGTTAATCATTGTTTGCTTAATGTCAACTATAGACAATTGTTTTGGATCACCTTATTCACATCATGTGCTTTACATTACTATCTTGATCAAGATTTTGTTGGTTGCATGTCTCATAAAAAATTATTTGTTATCACTTACCTATTTAAGGACGAGTAGGAGTTAAGCTTGGGGATGCTGATACGTCTCAAACGTATCTATAATTTTTGAGTGATCCATGTTAGTTTTGTGATATTGTCACATGTTTTTACTATCAATTATATCATTTTTATGCATTTTAGCGTACTAACCTATTGACAAGATGCCCAGTGCTAGTTCCCTGTTTTTGTGCTGTTTTTGTTGCAGAAAGTTACTTCTGGAAATATTCTCGGAATTGGACGAAAATTTACGGAGATTTTTTATTAAAGAAATGAGGAAGGGAGCCAGAAGGGCGACTCTATGGGACCCACGCAGGCCAGGGGCGGGCCCCTGACGCGGCCTAGGGCCCACCCGCGGGTGGGACCCACCCCTGCCTTGTGGGGCACCCCTCGGCCGCCTCCGATGGCTATAAAATCACATCCGACGCAAAAACCCTAACCCCCGAAGGATTTTCCCAAATACAATACAGAGCTCCGCCGCCACCGCCGACAAGTTTCGGGGGTCAGATTGACTATTCCGGCACCCTGCCGGGACGGGGATTGGCCCCCGAAGCCATCTTCACCGCCACCGCTACCTCCGGAATGAGTTGTGAGTAGTTACCCGCGAACTACGGGTTTGTAGCAGTAGCTAGATGGTACTCTCTCCCCCTTGTTGTTCAATACCATGTTCTCGTGAGCAGTCCTAGATGATCGAGATCAATCCGATGTAATATGCGTTGTGTTTGTTGGGATCCGATGGATTGACACGTTATGATCAGATTATTTATGTTTATGAATTGTTGTTGCTGCAATGTTGTTATGCTTAATGCTTGTCACTAGTGCACGAGTGGCATGATCTTAGATTTGGGCGCGTTATGTTTGCTCGAAGCAGCTCGCGAGCGTCGAGGTGGTGGATCACTGACAGGTGGGGCCAGACTTCCTCAGCGGCGGCGCAGTACAGCAACGGCGCTCGCTGGCGGCGACGGAGGTTGAATCCGGCGATGGCAGGACGAGCACGTGCGGAGCGTTGGTGGCGGCAGAGTACGAAGGCGCGACGGAGGAGGCGGTGAGCATCGAGCTGGAGAAGAGAGGGCACGACGGAGAGGAGACGATGGAGCAGGGATGGTGCCGGCGATAGGGATCTGGGGCGGCGAGGATTAGCGGCTGGGCGGCGGCGGCAGCGGCAGCGTGCCCTAGTTTCTCTGTGCGGAAGAACGAGAAGAGGATCCTCCGTTCCGAGCGTGTCTGCCTTTATTGACCAGACAAACGGGCCAACGAATCCAGCCCATTTGCTGTCCCTCTCTCATTTAGCCATAAAAAAACAAATGCGCGGGCCAAACGAGCTGGACCGAGCCGAGCCAGGCTCGGCCCAAGCTCGCTGCGGTCCAGGAAATGCGACTCGGCTCGATCCATCTCTTTAGCGGGCCGAGCAAGGCTCGGAGCGAGACCATCAAAACTCGGGCCAAGCTGAAAAGGTCGGTCCACACGTCCAGGCACAGCTGGGAGCCCGCCGTGATTGGAGGAGCGGGTGCCCGCCGTGGTCAGACGCCGCCGCGTCGCTGGGGAAGGGGAAGGACCCGGGAGTTGCGCTTGTAAGCTTGTTGCTGGGTAAGGGGAAGGGTACTCGTCGCTGGGGATGGGGTGGGGGAGCGGCCTCGTCGGAGAAGGGAGCTGCAGTTGGGGGCGACGGGCTTGGGTGGTACTGCATGTTTTTTTTTTTTTTGACGGAAAACAGCGAGCACTGCTCCCTTTTATATTAAGAGGAAACCGGAACAAATGCCGGCGAATTATTACAGAAATTACAGAGGGAAACAAAGAAAAAGAGCATGACACTAAGCAAACAACCCCGAAGGGAGAGCTTTCGACTCCCATCGTCTCCCGACTAGCGTTGGACGCTAGCGCACAAGGATCATCACCGCCGTAGACGAAGAGCTTCACTCAGCCGAGATTAGCCACGATGGTGCTGGAGCAGCCGAAGGGCAACACATTGCCGAGTCCACACCCGGACGAAGGGCCATGCGCCGCCGAGGTTTTACACAACAACCAACAGCATAATCGAAGGGCCTTACGAAGCCGAGTCTAACACCCGGGAGGCATCCCGGCACTAGCCCGGCCATTAGTCGTCTTCAGAGGATAGCTTCCGGCCCTTCCGAAGGAGCTCGAGCATCGTGACCATGCAGAGAGCACCAACAACACCACCGCCACCTCTCCACTGGTCCCTCCAGCTAAGTCCAACTCCAAGAACGATGCCCCCATGAGGGACATGACGAACGAGCCGTCAACATCGTCTGATCGGAAATCCGAATCAAAGGTTTCCCCCGGAGCACAGGACAAGGTGGAGGCGAGCGTAGTACCACGACAACGCCTTCATGAAGGAGACGACACCCGCGGGCGCCGTCGCTGCCGGCTCCGGCCAAGGCAGGAGCAAGCCTTCGCTCGGCACTGTTGCTCGCACCCCACCGATCAACTGGTCCACCCGAGCTTCCCTCTTCCAACGGACCGCACCGCCGTCATCTTTAATGGAGCACCGCAGCCACCTCCGTGACTAGCACCAGCAGCGTCGGCCCTCAAGGCAGAGGGACGCCCTCACTACCTCCACCACCGCACCAACACCTCCACCATGCGCCAGCCCTAGCAGCTCCGCGCTCCCACCGCGCCACCGATGGCCGAAGCCGAGCCGGCGACGGATCTGGGCGGGATCCCAGATCCACGGCCTGCCGCCTCCAGCCCTCCACCCAACCGAGCTCCTCCGCGCGTGGACGACGGAGGGGAGGCAGACGCCGCCGCACAGCCGGGGGCGCTGCCCCGACCGCCTCGCGCAGGTGAACACCCCTGATGCCGCCCCAGCAGCGCAGCGGGACGCCGCCGCGAACCACCTAGCCCCAACGCCATTGGCGTCGGGCCCGCCGTCACCGCGGTCCTCACCGGCGGCACCGGCGGCAGGGGGCGCGGCCGGGGTCGGGCTAGTGGCGGCGCGCTAGGGTTCGCCCCGGTGTCGCCCTCGGGGGACGACACGGGAGCGGGCTCGCACCACCGTACTGCATGTTTAACTATCGCATATTTGCTTCTGCTAAATTTGTATACGAGCACAGAGAAATACTACCGATTTGCTTTTGCTAAATTTGCTTACTGCATGTTTGCTTGTAGTGCATCGCAAAATATTACAGTTTGCATTGAATTGCTTTGTTTGTACTGAATTTCGTCCTGATTCTTGTATCGATGGACAACTCACAGATGGACCGGCGGCCTCCACCGTTGTGCCCATGGATCATCACCGTTTGAGATAACTCATCCCTCCCTCCTCTTACCATGTTTGGGTGCTAATCTAAGATTTTCTTTGCATATATTGAAGGTTTGTATGACTTAAATCAGTTTTCCTCTTTTAGACAAAGTTTTGTTAAGTTTGTTGAACTGTGTTGTTTGTAAGAGAAATGACGTATAGATGCCATGCCAAACTTTTGTTGAATCTTGCTCATCCCCTCCTCGCAACGCTCAATGCGCTGCACCTCTTCAGTCAATTCCCTTTGACTTCAGTTTTGATGAATCGATCTGATCATCTTGATTTCCTGTAAGTCTTACTTCACCATTTAGCAAATAAAGATACCAATAACACCAGCCATGATCAGGATATATAGATGCCTTCCACACTGAGCTATTTTAGATTTATGCAAATATTTTCTCTAATAGCTGGTTCAATCTGTTGCGCAGTCGAATTTAATATCTTGTAGAATATGTTTCAGTTTTCGTCACATACAAATCGCAATTTTATTTTATTACTTCTTACCAATAGGGCAGCAGGGGTTGATGAATTTTTACGACGCTTTTATGTGCTAACTATGAAACCAAAATCTTCAAATTTTATTTGTCCGCAAACTATCCTCCAGAAAGATGAATATGAAACCTGCTCTTGGCCTCTTGCAGAAAAATATTACTTTTGACGCGGGCAGTTGAAGATGTCTGTTTTTTTTTAGAAGTGGCACGCCACAGTATATTGTCCATCGATTAATCTCAAATTTTAAGAAGTAAATAGGTTCAAAACTGTACGGATTGTAGTATGTCTACTATTATTTGCAGTGTCCATGTTCTCATCATGGATTAATCTAACGATACATGCAGATAACATTTTAACTTGCTTTATGTCTGTAGAAAGTTTGATATGTTCTCACTTCATATTGAACGCACATGCAATATTTTGGTGCCGAATTAGACTGATCTGCCTCTGCTGTATACTAAGAAACTGAAAATAATTATATGGTAGTGCAGCCTGAGATTTCTACGAAGTTCCCTACATTTGTAAGAATTTGTTTCTTTGTTGTGACACCTGTAATATAACTATAAATTAGATATTTGAGTTGTTTCTTCCTTAGTCAAGTTATTTTGCAGTCCCCTTCAGACTATGTGAGCATAAATGGTTATGAATACTATCTTCCCATTCCTCTAATTGTCTATTTGATCAAGCTCTTCTTATTAATTATAATCTAAATTTCAATTTTTAGCAGAGAGTGGAAGATAGAGTAACAACACCAAGGGATACTCCAAGATAGGCATAGTCAACAAAATAGTTCATCTGGCTGATGGTTATTGAAGGAAGCCTGCAATACAGCATTCATTGTTCTTGAAGATTTGCGCAAGATGGGCTGGGTGGGCACGTTGGCCCTGGTTCAAGCGCACAGATCAATCCAACCCTGGGCAGCGTTCCCCTGAAGGTTAGTCGTCAGGTCACGGGGAGTGCACGGAGCTACCAATATCATCATCGGCAATGGTTAAAAGTCTCTGTTCTAGACGGCCAGTGGCTTGATGGGCAATCTATTTCTGATCTGGCCCTGGCCCTCTTTCCGGTGGTTTCTCCTCGCGCAGCTAAACATCCGTCAAGGAAAGTCTGAATGGTCGCCAGTCAATCCGTGATATCAGTGGTGGCCTCAGTGTCGCCTCAATGTCCAGGGCATTGTCGAATTCATCCATTTGGTCGATATTCTCCACCCGCAAGTTCTCAAGATCCATTCTACCTTTCTATTCATGTTATCTTTCACGTCCATAAGGTTGTATGTTGTTGTAGTCCTCCATATGAAAAAATAGGTTTTTATGCCTGTGTATTCTGTTCATCTAGACTCCAAGAGTGACCCATGTTATCCACTGTTGGTTACATACTAAAGTTCATTGCTTAATATACGTCTGATGCTGATCTTTGTGCTTGCGTGGTGCAGAAAACGGTGCCGCCATACCCGGTGCTGAGTATTCCAAGAAACATAAGTAGAGGTTGGTCGGTTATTCCCTTACGATGTGGTACTCTTAATCTTCAACGGCAGAGGTGCTTCCTGTTGTGAGCGGTTGGCTGCTGCCGTCTTCCCCAATCTTCGTGTTGAGTGTGATCTTCTTAATGCCAGTTTCTTGATATTTCCCTCATTGCACGGATTTTGGTTCTGCTACAGCTTGGTATATCTCCTTTGCTCCTAGAAATATGCACAAGCTGTTTAGAGAGGACACAATTACAATGGTACAATAGTGCTTATCTATTAATAGTGCAACTATGTCGCTCTCTCATCATGATAAGTTTTGTGCATCTTACTATATTTTTTTCTTGGATTTGAGCTTACTCTGTTAATCACTATGTATTATACTTTTCCCCTCATACTTCATAGATTAATATTGTTGCTTTCAAGTTCAAGTGATTTACCAGTTACCATGTTATCTAGATCTAACTTTTTTATTACGGATTTGCTAGTTCTAAGTCGCCTGAGAACTCGTTAATTCTCAGTCACCTTAGTCGCCGTTGGATCTGTGTGATAAGATTTGTGCAGTTTGACTTTTTATTTAACGAGCATGTTGTTCCGATGCGGATTCTTCATGCAGCTGCTACCGTTGCCGAGCGGATGTGGGCCTGGGCTGCTGTTGCCGTGCGGGTGTAGTTGACTATTTTCTTGTGCTGGCGTGGGCTTTTGTGCTGTTGTCATGTGGAGGCGGTCTGGATTTGTTTTGGTCGTTGCTCTTTGTGTCTCAGGTGCGTAGCTTAAGTTGTACTATTTGTTTTTCTTTTTTTCGCCATAGTGTTCTTAGTTTCAGGTCTATATTCAATACAAGTGGAACCCAACACTAATTGTTAAAAAAAAAAGGTGGAACCCAACACTAGACAAGTCCCTATAAACACACGAGATGCTGCCAAGTTTTAAACATGATATTATTTGGTGGTAGTTAAAGCGTTGTATTTGTCCTAACCTAGTGAGAAATATACCCGATACACCGATACTTGAGTTAGAGATTGGTCGACTCTGTGAGTGTGGGGGAGTTGCAAATGGGTTGTAACTGGCGTTTTATAGTTGCAAGTGTATTGCAACTGAGTTTTTATTTTCAATTGTAAGTGGATTTCAACTGAGTTTTTTTCTAATTACAGGTGGGTTGTAACTGAGAATTTTCAGTTACATGTGGTTCGCAATTAAGAATTTTTTTCCGGTTGTAACTGCTATTTTTTAGTTCCAAGTGGGTTGCAATAGAGATTTTCAGTTGTAAGTGCGTTGCAACAGAGATTTTCCGGTTTGCAAGTAGGTTGCAACTGATATTTTTTTCATTCGTAAGTGGTTTCCAATTGAGATTTTCTGGTTGCAACTGGGTCGATACTGAGTTTTTTTTCGAAAACACAAAAAAAAAATCAGTTGCAAGTTGGTTGCAACTGAGTATATTTGCAGTTGCAAGTGGGTTGCAACTGAGATTTTTTTAGTTGCAAATGGGTTGCAATAGAGATTTTCAGTTGAAGTGAGTTGCAACAGAGATTTTCCGGTTGCAAATGGGTTGCAACTGATATTTTCTTCATTTTGTAAGTGGTTTCCAATTGAGATTTTCTGGTTGCAACTGGGTCAATACCGAGGTTTTTTTTTTCGAAAACACCAAAAAAAATTTACAGTTGCAAGTTGGTTGCAACTGAGTACATTTTTGCAGTTGCAAGTGGGTTGCAACTGAGATTTTTCTGTTACAAGTGGGTTGCAACTGAGATATTTTTCATTTGCAAGTGGTTTCCATTTTAGATTTTCCGATTGCAAGTGGTTCGCTACCGAGATTTTTTTTCCAGTTGTAAGTTGGTTGCAACTAAATATCTTTGTTAGTTGCAAGTGGGTTGCAACTTAGATTTTCCAGTTCCAAGTGAGTTGCAACTAAGTGTTTTCAGTTACAAGTGGATCGCAGCTGAAGGAAAAAAGTTTTCGAGCATTAAATTTGTGTCGTGATTCATGATGACCTGGGAGTTGTAAATAAATTGGAATTGAAATTTAATGACATCATTAAATAGTTTCTGATTGCTTTGCATCTTTTTATTTATTGATTGTAGAATGTGCATACTTTGTTTTACTAGCCGACCTATCCAATTCTCTTTTTTTTATTGGAATTCGTTGCTATTACAAAGAGAAAACCACCGTGAAAATAAAAGGCAAAGAAAAATGGTACTCTACGTTTTTTTAGCACAAAATGGTACTCTAGGTGCAGCTACCGCTAGTTTATGTTGTTGTAGGCCAATTCAAGACAGAACAGATCAAACGGGCCATGTGCAGCCCAGTTGGACCCAACAAAAACAGCAAGCACAGATTTGCACGGGAGAATCACGCGAAAAAACGATTTACGTATATGCCTACCCTGGGTCGACTGAGAATTAGTGAATTCTCAGTCGCCTGAGCACCAGACACGCCCTTTTTATTACTCTTATTTTTAACGGTTTTGCTAATTCTCAGTCGCCTGAGAATTAGTTAAATCTCAGTTACGTCCATTGCCGTCGGATCCGATACATTGAGATTCGTGTTTTTTTCCTGAGCTTTTTCTGCTGCGTATTGTGTGGTGCGAGCTGCTTTCGCTTCGCTGCTCTTTGGTGCTCCCGCGCGTGGAGCATTTTTTGGGCCTCTGGTCCTTTTTGTTTCTTTCATGGGCTGTAGGAGGACATGACGTTCCTTTAATTTTTTTTCTTTTTTTGTTGGTTTGTGTTTTGTTCCCTATAAAAACAGGTGGTGGGTTTTTTGTTTGCAGTGACTTTGATAGTGAGCGTGAGAGATAGAAAAATACAATCAATCGAGTGGTGGATGTGGGTGTTTCTCGTTTATTTTTATGTGGCACCAAAACAATATTTTTATTTTCTACATATGTTTTCACTTTTCAAATAACATGGTTGTCGTATAGTATATGTCAGATCGTGTGAACTGAAATGGCATAGTCGCAACGCGTGCGTAACTGAGTGGTCTAGTCGCAACCTGGAACAATTGGTGGGGTCAAGTTTCACCTTGTGCGCCGCAAGTTGCACCTAATACATAACGGTGTGCAATTATGTGGCTAGTTGCACTCCACTCAGAACTAGGGGTACCCATTGCACTCGGTGCGTAATTGGGGGTGCCAGTTTCAACTGACAAACAAATGTGTGCAGTTGTAGGATAAGTCGCAACTAATGCGCAACGCTGATGTAATTTTGGGTCCAGTTGCACCCCATTCGCAACTAGAGGTACCAATTGCACCAATTGTGTGCAAATGTAGGGCCAGTTACACTCGATGTGAAATTCTGTGTAATTGTAGGGTCAGTTGCACCCGATACACAAATATGAGCAACTATAGGCCATTTGCACCCGAAACGTAACTATGTGCAACTGTGGGCCAATTACACCCACATAATTGGGATCGCCAGTGGCACCCGATACATAATTGTGTGTAATTGTAGGGTCAGTTGAACCTGATGCGCAACTGTGGGCCAGTTGCACCCACACAATTGGGATACCAGTTGCACCCTATGCGTAACTTGAAGGGGTCGTTGCATAGAAAACAAAAATTTTCCTACGTAACAAGCGGAAGAAACCCCAAGGATCTAGATCTATTAGTCGGAGGTAGCGAAGATGAGATCCAATCTCTTACCCTTGAAGAACGTTCAAAGCGTTTTTTCGATGCAGGGGTTAGCTAGTCGATCCCCGCAACTAGACTCATCTAGTCGCGAGGAGATGTATTATCCGATCAGAGATCCAATCCGAGATCCAATCCGATGGAGCACCGCACGAGCAGCGCCTCCGCGGTATCCACACGTACAGCTCGATGAAGACTTCCTCTCCTTGATCCCGCAAGCGAGGAGGAAGTGGCTCGTGAGATCTCAGCAGCATGACGGCGTGGTGGTGGATATGGTGGAGAAATTCCTGTAGGGCTAGCTTCGCCAAGCGGCTGCAGGAGAGAGGAGGGAGGTGGGAGAGGGAGGCCGGCGGCTAGGGTTTGATGGTATTGCGCCCCAGCCCTCCCCTCCTCCTTATATAGGCGTGAGGGGGCTGTGGGGGGCGCCCCAAACCCATCTAGGGCCGGCCAAGGGGGGAAACTTGCCCCCCAAGGCGCCCAATTAGGGTTAGGCCACTACAAGAAATATGTCAACTAGTGACCTTCTGTCAGCGACCCTGAAAAAATTGGTCATAAATCTGTGACCATTTCGAACCACTTGGTCATAAGCTGTTTTCGAGGGTGTAAACCCAGAAACATAACGACCAATTTGGTGAGAAAGGTCACAGTTCCTTTGGACAAAAAAGGTCATAATGCAGATGGCAGTCATCTACGACCAAATTTGAAACACACTGCGACCAATTTAGTTTGGTCATAACATCTGTGACCAATTATATGGTCGTAACCTGGAAGAGTGGGCAGCCACCTCAGCAGGTCTCGCCTACGTGTCACTGTGGGTCCCGTCATACCTCACCTGGCATGTGGGTCCTGCCACACCGGCTACCCTTTTTTGTATTTAATATTATTTTTGGCCCCACCTGACATGCGGGTCCCACTCGCAAGAACCTGACATGCGGGTCCCACCCAACCCCACCTCATGCGGGTCCCATTCGCCAGAACCTGCCCCTGCCCCACCTGACATGTGGGTCCCACCCCAGCCCCACCTAACATGCGGGTCTCGCTCGCAAGAACCTAACATGCAGGTCCCACCCAACCCCACCTCATGCGGTTCCCACTAGCCAGAGCCTGACATGCGGGTCCCATCCCAGCTGACAAATGGGACCCGCTGTCACCCCAGCCAACCAAACCTATTTCGGATTATATTGGCAAAAATTCGGCCGGATGGAGACTCGAACCCACGACCTCCTCCTCCGTGGAGAACTAACCACTAGGCCACCAAATAGTTGGTGTCCATAGAGCACATCGCATATTCTTAAACCTTTCTCAAAAAAGGTCACGTAGTTTCATTAGTGATGCTCATCTTTTGACCAACAGTTTTTTGTCACAAAAAGGTCATAAATGAAAAAACGTGACCTTTCAGTGACCAATATGGAGGGTCACTAGGTAGCATATTTCTTGTAGTGAGGGTTGCCCCCACCTTGCCTTGGCCGCATGGGCCTTGGGGACAAGGTGTGGCCAGCCCATGTGGGCTGCTGCACCTCCCCTCAGTCCATGTTGGCCCTTCCAGGTTCATGGCCCCCAAGGTGGGGCCCTCCGGAACCTTCCGGAACCTTCTAGAATCTTCTGGTACTCTGTCGGAATTTTCCCGAACTTTTCCGGAACCCTGGAAACCACTTTCCTTATATGAAACTTTATCTCCGGACTCTTCCGGAGCTCCTCGTGATATCTAGAATCTCATCCGAGACACCGAATCAACATTTGATTACACCATTTACTTATCTCACTAAAACCCTAGCTACATCGAAGACTTAAGTGTGTGACCCTACGGGTTCGAGAATATGCAGACATGATCCGATCAATAATCAATAGCGGGACCGGGATGCCCATATTGACTCCTACATATTCAACGAAGTTCCTTATCGATTGAACCATGATGCCAGAGATTCTTAATCTCATATACGATTCCCTTTGTCTCACGATATTTAATTTGCCCGAGATTTGATCGTCGATATCTCCATATCTAGTTCTATCTCGTTACCTGGCAAATTCTCTTTACTCGTCCATAATATAGGATCTCCGTGATTAACACTTAATCACATGGTTGCAACCTTTTCTGATGCTATATTACCGAGAGGGCCCAGAGATATCTTTTCCGTCACAAGGAAGGACAAATCCCAATCTTGATTCATGTCACCCAACAAATACCATCGGAGATACCTGAAAGCCACCTTTATAATCACCCAGTTACGAAGCGACGTTTGATGTCCACAAAGCATTCCTCCGGTAAACGGGAGTGACATAATCTCATGATCTAAGAAAACTATACTTGGCATATACAAAAGCGTTGGCAATGAAACTTGTGTGACACGATCAATTACAACTCTTTATTATCGGGTCTTGTCTATCACATCATTACTCCTAATGATATGACTCCGTTATCAAGTGACTATAACAAGTCCATGGTTAGGAAACTCTAACCATCTCTTGACTAGCGAACCAGTCTGGTAGAGGCTTACTAGGGACAACTGGTTGTTTATATTGCACACATGTATTATGTTTCCAGTTAATACAATTATAGCATGGAGAATAAACTATTATCATAAACATGAATCTGCTAATAAACCATTTTATTATTGCCTCTAGGGCATATTCCCAACATAACTGTGCGCAACTGTGGACCAGTTGCACTCTATGCGTAACTGTGTGCTGATCAGTTACACCCAATGCGCGACTGTGTGTAACTATGTGCCAGTTGCACCCGATGCGCGACTGTGTGTAAATATGGGCCAGTTGCACCCTATGCGCGACTGTGTGCAATTGTGGGCCAGTTGCACCCACATATTTGGGGGTGCTAGTTGCACCCGATACACAACTATGTGTAATTGTAGGGCCACTTGCACCCGAGTCGCTACTGTATGCAACTATGGACCAGTTGCATCCTATGCGTAACTGTGGGCAACTGTGGACCAGTTGCACCCTATGCGTAACTGTGCGCTGACCAGTTGCACCCAATCCGCGACTGTATGCAACTATGTGCCAGTTGCACCCGATGCGCGACTGTGTGCAAATATGGGCCAGTTGCACCTGATGTGCGACTGTGTGCAACGGTGGGCAGGTTGCACCCACATATTTGGGGGTGCTAGTTGCACCCGATGCGCAACTGTATGCAACTGTGGACTTACACCCTATGTGCAAGTCTCTAAGATTTTTTCTTACTATTTTTCGTGTGTGTGGGATTTTCCGGTTACAAGTGGGATGAGACTAAGTATTTTCTAATTGTAATTGAGTTGTAAGTGGGAGAAACCATCGCGGATTGAATTCGCATTGTGATTTGTACTCGTTGGGAGTTGCACATGGGTTGCAACTTAGTACTATTTTCATGGTTTCTCTAAGATTATGGTAAAATTGTATCTCATGTAATTTAAATGTCATGCAAATATTATATTTTTTTTACCATTTTCCTTTAAAAAAATCGTACAAGGTTCATGTCAATCACGCAAGGAAAAGCATCGACCGGCCGGGAAAGAGCTGATCGCTTGGAAATAGACTAAGAACTAGTTATTTCTGGCAGTCCCTATTTTTAAAAGTAATTATGGACACTGCCACCGCTTTAAGAAAAATGGTTTGTTCGTCATCCGACCCCGCGCCGGACAAATCGGACGCCGTCCCCCCAAATCGTTAGTCTTGCACAATGCAAGCAGCTGCACTGCCGCTGTACCACGCTCCTAACCATCCAACTAAAGATTGATTCTCCGCATGCACTTATATCGATTGGTGTGATCTTGCCATAGAGGCTTGGAATATAGTAATGTTTTCGATTAAGTTTCTGACCAGATTAGGGTGCAACATAAACATCGGTAGGGTCAAAAAGAATTGTAGGCCAAAAACATGTACACGGTCTAAGAACAAAAAGTGTCAAAGTTTTCAGGTTCCCGTTAATGTTTCTTGGCATGTGCTGGCATCGAGGAATGGGCCGTTTATGTTTCGGGTCTATCTAATGCTCAGCTGACTGAGAATTAAGCTAATTCTCAGTCAGCTGACGTCAGCCACATGCGTATTTAATTTTGCATGCATACACCTGAACGAGCGGCCGTGACCGGCTCTTCCGAATCGATTTGTGTATTTCCCATCCGTGTACGAAAAGCATGCATGCACCCGGTCGGCCGGCCACTACGCTAGCTAGGTAGCTACTTCAGACGAGAGAGATAGCATGTACGATTGGGTGCACTATTATAAGGTTTGGTTTTCTGATCTTTTTTCTGTGCTGCTGAACACAAAAATCACACTTATAACTCCACTTGTAACTTGAAAGTTTTACAAGCACATTTATAATTGAAAAAACAAATCAGTTGTAACTCTAGTTGCAACTTTTTTTTTGTTGCAATCTTACAACTGAAAATTTTAGTTGTGACGTAAAAAATATCTCAGTTGCAATCACACTTGCAACTGGAATATCTTAGTTGCAACCATAGTTGCAAATGAAAAAAAAATCAGTTGCAACCGTACTTGCAATTAAAAAAATATCTCAGTTGCAACAACATTTGCAACTGGACAATTTTGTTGCAACCGCACTTGCAAATGAAGAAAAAATCCCAGTTGCAACCCGACTTGGAACTAGAAAAATTCTCAGTTGCAACTCGGTTGCAACTGAAGAAAAAATCCCAGTTGCAAGTTTGCAACCCGACTTGCAACTAGAAAAATATCTTAGTTGCAACCGCAGTTGCAACTGAAGAAAAAATATCCTAGTTGCAACCCGACTTGCAACTAGAAAAATATCTCAGTTGCAACCACAGTTGCAACTGAAGAAAATATCCCAGTTGCAACCCGACTTGCAACTAGAAAAATATCTCAGTTGCAACTGGTTACAACTGAAGAAAAAATCCCAGTTGCAACCCGACTTGCAACTAGAAAAATATCTCAGTTGCAACCGCAGTTGCAACTGAAGAAAAAAAGCCAACTAGAAAAATATCTCAGTTGCAACTGAAGAAAAAATCCCAGTTGCAACCCGACTTGCAACTAGAAAAATATGTCAGTTGCAATCGCACTTGTAACTAAAAAATTTATGAGTTGCAACCACACTTACAACTGGTAAAAAAAATTGCAACCCCACTTACAACTAAAAAATCTGAGTTGCAATACTTGTAACTGAACAAATAATTCAATTACAACGATACTTGCAACGAGAAAAATATCTCAGTTTTAACCCCACATACAACTGAGATATTTCAGTTGGAACGTCACTTACAAGTGGAAAAAATAATTAAGTTACGACACCACTCACAACTGATAAAAATTTCTCACTTGCAACACCACCCAGACCCACAATGTTTTTGAAAAAAGAAAACACCTCTAGCTGGATATATGAAAAAAACACAGACAAAAGCCCACAAAGACAAAAAAAAAAAGTCAACTTGGCTCATTACAGAAAAGAACAAGGAAGAGAAAAATGGAAAAAAGGCCTTAGCCCGCCCTAACAGTCACAAACCAGCCGGACAAAAAGACAACCCAACAGAGAAGCAGCCCATTTCAGTCCGTACAGCCCCGCTCCTTTACTACAGAAAAAACAGCTGCACGAATCTCTGTACAGATCTGACGGTTAAAAACTTGACTGAGCACTAAGCTAATTCTCAGCTAGCTGAGAATTAGCAAAACCGTTATGTTTCAGGTAGGTTCCGAGTTTCCGACTTTTTCCTATACCGCGCTTGGATTCCCGTATTTCGGGCGGAAACGGTAGGAAAAATCTACGGACGTCCATATATTCTCCGAAGCGATCCGTTGTTTTCTTTCCGGGGTGAAAATAAACGGTAAATTCCATCCTATTCCTACCTCCCGAATCGATCGACGCATCTGCGAAACACGTACCATCCATCTCCTGATCTCCACACCACCGAGCCGAGATGCCGCCGCCGCGCCCTGGGCAGCGCAGCCTCCGTCGTTCTGCGGCTGCCGTCGCGCCGTACAGCTCCATGGCGAATGACCGCCGGATCAAGAAAGTTCGTCTTCAGCGCCGCAAGATCAGCGGTGGCCCAACGGCGTCTCTCTCGGACGACGCTCTCGCCCGCATCTTCGCCGGCCTCTCGGACACGGCGGCCGTCGTCCGCTGCGCCGCCACGTGCCGGCGCTGGGGGCGCGTCGTGGCCACGAGCGCCGCCATCATCTCCCGCTCTCTGTCGCCCCTCGGCCGCTTCCTCCCAGGCCTCGCCGTCGGCCTCTTCCACCAGGAGAAAGAGTGGCCCACGGCTCGCGGCCGGGACGCGGCATCGTCTCGGCCGTGCTTCGTCGCCATCGGCCGCGGGCTTCTCAGCAGCGTCGCTGACGCCGGCGGGCTCTTGGAATACTCCCGCCCGGTCGCGTCCCGGAACGGCCGTCTCGTTCTGGAGCTCCGGCGAGACGGCCGCGCCGCCGACGGTCTGCGGTTCGCCGTTTGCAATCCGATGATTGCAATCCGCCGTCGGTCGGCGGCGCGGTCGAGCCAAAGTACCCCGCTATGGCGACTCGATCGGCCAACAGTCATCTACTTAATCTACCCTCTCTCTCTCTTTGCATATCTTTTTTGTTTTTGTTTCATTTGTTTTTTTTAAGGAAGGCAAAAGCTTTGCTGTTTTTATTAATTACTAGCAAAAATGCCCGTGCGTTGCTACGGTTTATTTTTGTTAATTATTTTTGTGATCGCCCAGAATTTTTTTAGAACAAGTGCGCCGATCTCTCATTGATTCTTTAAATGTATGGTTAAGAGACTCCAGTTCACGCCAGCTGAAGTGTTTTTTCTCAAAAAGGAATAAGCTACAAAATGCATGTACTTAGACAAAACAAAATGTTGCACAAGCAGGAGGGCTAGCAATTAGCAAACCATTTTGACAGGAAATTTCAGGGTTCAGAAAATAACCACTTTGACAGGAAATTTCAGGATTCAGAAAACACTTTAAGCTACGGACCGAACGAAATGTAACCAAACACAGCTAGCTGTTGGTACTCGTCGCCAGCTATGGGCTCCTTCGTGAGTTCAGCACGCTGTCGTCCTCCATGAAGGATCTTGAGAAAGTTATTGGAGAAGCCCCTCACCATGGCACATGTTGGCTGGGTCAATAGTTGTATGGCACATCAATGCTAAATAAGAAGCGAAATTGCTTCACGTACCATGTTTCACGTACGAATAAGAAGTTCTCAACTGAAGTACGGAATTGCTCTGCGTACGACAAAACATGTACGATTCTTGTCCG
The DNA here is from genome assembly GCA_012064385.1 of Puccinellia tenuiflora. Classification (NCBI taxonomy): domain Eukaryota; kingdom Viridiplantae; phylum Streptophyta; class Magnoliopsida; order Poales; family Poaceae; genus Puccinellia; species Puccinellia tenuiflora. The sequence continues at coordinate 351,192 of QRDG01002286.1, forward strand.
ATGCCGCAATCAGTCGGTGAGCTTTGTTGCCTTCGTACAATCGGACGATCCTCGCTTTGCATCCATATCCTATATTCCTATTCATGCTCCCTAGTCACCAACAACTTGCTAGTGAAGATGTCCAATGGTAGAGTTGTTCCTACGCCCAGCTCATGAGCTGAGCTGAAACTGCTGCTGTTGTTCTACTGCATTTAACACATTACTACTCGTCTAATAATAATCGTCTTCCCAAGAAAGAGAAAAAGAATCATCTACAACACCAGAACTGCTAAAGCTACTGCTTTGATCACGATCCAGCAGAAGAGAAGAAACATACTAAATACAGTAGAATCTTTGATCAGATGGGATAGAGAGAAAAATCATCCACGACTCCACGGAATCAAGCTCACGTTTTGATGTTGTTCACAATCGTGTGTAACAAAACAATTCAGAATCATGTGGAACCGAAAATTCAGAAGAAAAAAAGAGAGGAGGAAGCGCCGGATCCAGATCTAGAATCAACTCATATTCCACATACGACGTGAACAAATCCAGTGCGGCCGCACCCATGCTCCTGGCCATGAACTTCCAGTACGCTCCCCATGCGCCTGGAGGGACTGGAAGGGCAGGGCAAGTTTGAAGGTGATGCCGACCTTACCCAGCTCTAGCTTAGCGTCGTGCTCGCTAGCTCCATTGTTCGGTGTGCTAGGCGGAGCAGGGGTTCCATGGGAGCCGAACCAGGGTCTCAGGAGGCGGATCTTGCAAGGGCTAACGACCGGGAGAGGTACCGGAGAGCTGAGTGGCCGACGGCCAGGGCGGGGCGACAGCGGCGCGAGCGGCAAGCCGCGGGGGGAGAAGAGAATCGAGGGAGAGAAGCTGGAGTGCAGGCAGGTGCCGCTGCTGCCGGCCGGCAAGATGCAGTGCGGGCAGGTGCCACTGCTGCCGATGGGGGGCATGGGCGCGGTTAGGCACGGCGACGACCGACGGCCGGCGGAGTGGATAATCTGCAGTGTGTCCAGGAAGCGTTGACTCGGACAGAAGAAGGGCGAGGCGTTCGGTCGGGGAGAGAAGAAAAGAACGAACCGGTAAGTGGCAGTTTGTGCGTAATATGTGATTGGGTGGGAGGGTAAAAGGGTAAAATTCCCGACGGACCGGAAGAAGGCTTAGTGCTTTTATTATTAGGTATAGAAGAAGAAGAAAGACGACCTGAGCTTTGCTGTTTTTATTGCGGACATGAGATGTCTCGGTGGAATTAAAATAAGTTTTAATGATTGCTGACATGTTTCAGGGACTTTAATAAGAGGACATATGATGTCAGGTATTATTAAAATAAGGTTTATTAATTATTAGGATTGTTCCAATGGGGCTATCGGACACGTCGGAATTTATCGAAAGACAATAGACAAAAAGAAACACCAGAACAATCGGGTACGAGGGTCACAGGGGGGGCAGCCCAGTGACCTAATTAAGGCCCGGAATGGCCGAATATGCCAAAGGCCCATAGTGGATCGACCGACCACGAGCCTCAAGGGGCAACCCCCAATTGCTTAGGGGGCAAGCCACCCGGCCCGAGGTGATGGTTGGGCCAAGGCAAGGAGGCGACAGGTGTGCGGCCCACCCCACCAGGCCCCACTCGGGCCAAGAAGTAGCGTGGCAAAGGGGAGCTGGGGCCCGACCCCACCAAGTGGCGATGGCCAAGTAGCGACGGACGGCCCTAGTGCCCTTCCCTCCTCCAATATAAACCCACCCTCTCCTTTGGAGGACACAAAATTGTCTCGCGGTATTTTCCGAAGTCAAATCTCTCTCTCTTTCTAATCTCATGTGTCGAGAAAACCACTCCTACACATAGATCTAATCTAGCATGATTACGATCTACATCTACACCTACGATGTAAGGGTGATCTTTCATTGCGAGTATGAGTCCTAGACGATGGAGTGCTTGTGTATTGAAGTACCGTGCACGTGCTAAACGGTAGTGGGATTACACACGTGTGATCCTATACGAGGGAGCGGGAGCGTGGGATTCTGTATTAGGCCGGCACCCGGCGTGCTACGAGGATCTACCACTGTCTTTATCGACATCTATTTCCGCTACAGGTGTTGGTGACTACTAGAACAACATCTTAGATAATTACATTTTCATAGATTGATCTTGGCATTTGTGTAGGGAAGAGATTTTTTGTTTTTCATATATATGCGCAACCCTACACATGATTCATATGTTGTCTTCTGAGTAATTCGTTTAATTTTTTATTTTCCATATGTGCAACCCTACACATGATTCATATGTTTTCTCGTGAGTAGTTCGTTTAGTTCTTAAGGACATGTGAGAAATGTCTTTTTTTAATTCACTTTAAATATAAATAAAATCTAGCAAGCCGCCTCATTAAAAACCTTTCAGTCCCCTTCGATACCCTTGTAAGGAAAAGAGTGCGTCTGAAACTTGCTGCTTAACCATCGGGATTACAATCGTTTTGCGGACATTGAGCTAGAAATCTAGGAATAAAATTAATCCAAAAACACCTTCTCCTAAGCTCCGATGCTTGCTTGGCACATAAGTGTGCCCCTTCATTGGCTTCTCTACCAACAATGTTTAACTGAAAATAATCCAGACTCCCCCTCAGCTCTTCAATTTCCTGTAAAATTGCTGTGATTATTGATCGTCCATGGTCTCGCTCATTCCACAGTCTGACCACCTCCTGAGCATCAGACTCAATTACCACTCGCCGAAAGCCTCCTGTCGAAGCTATTTTCACCCCATCGCGTATAGCAATAGCTTCCATTGTTAGAGCATTATCCACATGCTCATACCATATAGATTGACATCTAAACAATGTCCATTGTGATCCCAAACCAACAAACCTGATGCTTCACCTCCAGTAGCATCAACATTGATTTTAACCGTACCTTCGCTCGGGGGCCTCCAGCGTGCAAGAACTCTCGGCGGCCTAACCGACATTTGGCTCCCCGAAATTAGAAGATCATGAGCAATATCAACAGTCCACTTGGCAGATTGTGCAATTGTTCTAGTCTGTTTATCATGATCACGAGCATTTCTTTCAGACCAAACGGCGCATCCCCCACATAAAATCATAGATGTATCTTCAGTGGACACTTTCTCACAGTCAATAAGATCAATAGCCCACGAATCTGGATGAAGCAAATGTACCTTTACTGTTGTAGCCTTTTTTATAATCTCTTGCCAAAAGAGTTTCACCCACGTGCAATCAAACAACGCATGCTTGATTGTCTGCTACCGCCCACAAGACCTACAGAACGACAGCTCCTCAACATGTCTGTTCTTGAGCACATCACGACAGGGGATAAACTTTTTAATAACCCGCCACTAGAAATTCCTCACTTTAGAGGACTGGGCCACTTGTTGCGATTTCACTTTGCCGGATAATGCTTTGATCCCTGTCCTGACAATGAAGATCGGTTAGAGGAAGATTGGAGGAGGCGACTTCTGTAGCGCATGCATCGGTGCGGCTGAGGGTCTGCTGGACCGAGTGTGCCCCTTGCTTGCTATCGAGCGGCTTGGCGTGGCCTTTCGTTTTTTTATGATGCGCGTTGGTGTGCTGTCAGGGCATACGACTCTGTTCTTGGCCACCCCTTCATCCGTGTTTTAGGTATAGCGAGCTGTTGCTAGATTGGTGGCTTCATTTCAGATTCTTTGTATATCTCTTGTAAGGTTTTGTGAAATAATCTAATAAAAACGGCTGTGTGCATCCTCCGGATGCAGAGGCTGGGGGTACTCCCTCCATTTCTAAAAAAAAACTTCGCTTATTTTATTTTCTTGATATTAAATTTCTCATTGCTGTAAAACCACCTATAAAATTGTCTTACAATATTTATAGTGAAGCTTGCTAAAATTTACGGGTCAATTTCTTCTGCTACTTGTTGGGTTCCACACTATTACTTATCGAAAAAGTATATCATAGATCCCCTATACTCATGGATCAAAATAGGCCCTACACCAAACTTTGTTGAGAATTGTATTTCTAGTGGTTCGACAAATCTTGGTTCTCCACTGAGTGAAATTTTCTTCTATGCTACATCATACCTTCCATTTAAGGTTTCTTAATGATAGTTTTCTACACCATCACCCTGGTACTCAAACAGCCGATCAAACACCATACCAACATCCTCCTCACTCTCAAATCTCCCAAATCTAATCTAGCGACCATGATACGGAAAGGTACCGGACAATAAAAAACACAAATGCTCCACATCTTTCCTAACGGTCTATTATTTTGAAAAGTGAGATTTTTTCCTGCCCTGCAGGGTTGCAGATTGTCTTCACAAATGTCGGCCAACGAGGATATATGTCATATGATATGTAGTACCCCTTATTGTATTGGTGTCCATTGATATCATAGTTGCACATCGGAGCTTGGCCTTTAGCTAGTCTCGCAAACACCAGAGAGCGTGCAACACATTGATGTCATTGTGAGAACCGGCCATGCCAAAAAAAAGAGTGCCAATACCACAAGTCATAATCTGTCACGGATTCAAGTACGACACTGCATGCTCCAACATGATCTCCTTTATAGATCCCTTGTCATGAGGAATGGACAATTTTTCTATCTCTATTGCATACAATTGATGGTCACAAGCATCTTAGGAATTCCTCTCGTTTCACCTTGTACCATTAGCGGAGTTGTGTCTGCTGCATTTGGTCATTTGGTGCTCTCAGATAGGTCCGTCCAAAAACCCCTTCACCACAATACAAATAATTGTGAATCTAAACATTTTATTTGAAGCCCAAACTTTTTGTGGAGCTTCCTCAAGTTATGAGAAACATTTGTGAATTTTTGTAGATTTTTCATCAATGCTTTAGTGCCTCTTTTAAAATCCCTAAAAGTGCCCTGGACCTTTTTGCAATTTATTTAAAAATTGCCAGGGGGTTTTCGCGAGTTTTCTTTCCCTCTCTCTCTCCTCCACAGTGCCGGCGGCACTGGCGCCATGCCGCCGAGCTGGCCGCGCCCATGCCGCCGCCCACTCTCTCCTGGCCATGCCCTCCTGGTGGACGAGGACCCCCACTTGCTCCTGCCCCCTTTTCCCCACTTGCTGCCTCGCCTCGCTCTCACTCTCTCTCTCGCGATCTTCTTCTCTGCCGCCATCGGTGCCGAGCTGCCGCCGTCGTTTGGCTCCTCCCCGCACAAATCGAAGGGTGTGGCGAGCTCCGCCGCGTCCTCTGCTTCCTCCTCTGCGGCAGAATCGAGCCGGGGTGGCCCGGGATCGACGAATTCATCATCGACTTCCCGCCTCGGCCGCGCCGTTCGTCGGCCTCGATTCCGGCGATTCCCGCCCTCCGCGCCGTCGCCGTCCACGCATCCGAGCTCGGGGTGAGCTCCGCATCTTGTTAGCATTTTTCCCGCGTCCCTCTCTCCCTCCCTCGCCGCCGTTCGCCGTCCGGTCGCCGCCGGTGCCGACGTGCCCTGCTAGCCCGGCCTGGCCGCTGCTCGGCCGGCCTGGGGCCGGACGCTTCGGGCCAGTGCCCGGCCTGGGCACCCGGCCTGGGGCTAGCTTGGGCCGGCACGAGGCCGGCCTCTTCGGCCACTGCCCCGGCCTGGCAGCCCAGCCTGGGCCGGCCAAAGGCCGGGCCCTTCGGGTCATACCCCGGCCTGCACCCCGGCCTGGCCGGCTCGAGGCCGGCCTGCCAGGGAAAATAGTTTCCCTTTTTGATTTTGAAACAATTTTAAATAAATGGTAACTATTTGAATTTTGGTCCAAATATGACAAATCAAATACCAAATCCTTTATTTAAGAATTCCTAAAATGGTAAAAATGACACCTAAATTGGGAAAAATCACATTTCGATAAATATTGATCCAAAAATTATGAATAAGATATCAATGTGATCAACCCTTCAAATGGATTCAAACTATGCTAATATCACTTCATGATCACAATTAGTTAATTGATGTTATTCATAATTTACTTAAGTGAATTAAATTCAATTATGTAATTATTTTGCTATCTATTCATCAGTACTCCGAAAATTACAAATGAGGTACCAAAATGATCGGAAAGACAAACCCTACCCATTTCATGTCATGTTCATGCATATTGAGCCACTTCTCTAATAATTTAATAATTTATGAAGAATGTGGTCACTAAGAAAAATATGGGGTTGTTCCCAAATAATTGCTCCACTTAGTTGGAACTCCATTTAATTTGTTAGGTAAATTAAATGTTGATATCTTTGCATCAATTTGACATGTCATCATGTGATTGAGCATTGCACCTTGTGTTCTTGTGATTTATTTGTTCTTTGTATTTTCTTTTGGGTATCGATAGATTCCGGAGTCGAGATTAACACTACTTACCCCGACGAGCAGTACTACACGCCCCGGCAGCAAGGCAAGAGATAACCTAACCTTCTTGGCATCTAGCATCCTATGTTTTTATCAACTTATCTTATCCACCATAATATTGCATGCGATTCAAATGTTATTTTTTATCAAGACATAGAGTATCCTATGAATGCATGTTTTTCCCCGAGCCAATCACATGTGTCCCTACCTATGAACCTTTGTGTTGATGTGTTGGCCGGAGACAAGGTTTTAATTGTTGTATTCATATGCTTAGCCATGCTTAGTTAAATGCTAGTTATGTCCATTGTTTAATTACATAATTGTTGATGTTGATGGAATGCTCCGGACATGGTGGATATGTGTGGTGCTAAATTAAAATGCTAAAAAGGCTTGGGTGAGTTGCCATCGGGGATGGTGTTTTGCCTCACTCTTGCTCCTAGGTGCGAGTTATTTACCTCTTGAACCAAGACGAGCGTGCTTCCATTGGTGGGTGTATGGGCGCCTTACTAACTGAATAACTTGTGCGGGCGTATCCAAGGGTCCTCTAGTTTGGTTTTCCATTTGCGCGTGAGTGGAAAAGATGTTGTTGATGAGGATTTGTGTTTAGGACGTGGCGATGGGGCAGGGGCTGAAATAGGCTGGGGAAACTTGCCCTGTGGCCACAGATGACTCTTGGATAGTCTCACGCGGGGAAACCGGCCTTCCCCGAAGAGGGCCAATTAGGTGAGCCGGAAGGTACCAATGGGTAAAATAGTACACCCCCTACATGGTTTAATCTTTTCGAAAAGCCGTGTTTGCAGTTATGGACAACTTGGGAACAGACGATAAGACCATAGAGAACCTTAACCTAATTGATATGGTAGCTAAAGGTTGCATAATTAACGTGTGTTAAAGGTTCATTTCCTCGAGGGTGATTCAAGGGAGTGCCTTTGGTGGAGATGAGAGGTGTTTATGGCTACAAGTAGGTTCGCCGAGAACCGAAGATTGAAATGTTACTCTCTTATCCCCTTTATGAAAAATATTCTGAATAGACGATGCCTTGTGTCTTTTTGTATCTTTTAAATGAAAATCTAGCTTTATGCAAAATAGCTACATTATACAGCTTTAGAGCCTCCGTCAGCATTGGGCCTATATCGCCCTACTAAACTTGCGAGTACATCGTACTCAGTCTCTCTTTGCTGCCTTTATATTTGTATTTCAGAGGAGGACGACACCGAGCAGCTAGGTGGGTTCTTCGTGGACATCGACTAGTAGTCCGGGGTTCCCAGGTGGCAGCTTGGGACCGTGGAACAAGCTGGTTTGTGTGATGTTTATCTGTAGGCCTCTTAGGCCATAATTTGCATATTATTGTATTAGACAACGCTACTTCGCTTCCGCTTGATGAATTGATGGTCTGTGACCTTTTGTTGTGTAATATTTGTATCTTCTCTTATATGAGTTGCTATATGATTTTGTGTCGTAGAGTCTGCAATGTGCCAGTTGTTCCACAAGTCACGGTCTCTTTACTATACGTGAAAGCGATGTCTGAGCTTATGGCATGATCGAGGTGTTGTGTGCCGATGATCCATTCCGAGCACACCTGCCAATGAGTTTTGGCCTGGGATTGGTTAACCCAGTAACCATCGATTGTGTAGCATGACCGGTTACACAACATTTCACGGTATAGTTCTGGGGTCGGGGCGTTTACAGTTGCGCTAGCCGCCAGGATGTATAGTCAGCACGTTTTGGAGAGGGACACATCGCCACATGGCCTGGCTGAGTTTTTTCTTTTTGAGTGAAGCCTGGCTGAGCTATAGAGGAAGACGAACCTGTTAGGCAAGGGCATCATCCTCATGGGCCCGGCCCACCCTAGTTTTTACCCGGGCCCCCCTGCCTAGCTCAACAAGATTGCCAAGCTGCCCCCTACGTAGGACCGGTTCAACTTATTCTGCGGGCCTCACTGTTGGAGTATCTAGGAAGGAGTAGGTCATTTTAGGGGGCAAATAGCTCCTGTGCAACGTCTTCCGCGGAATGGTGAAAAACGCGACATCGTTGGCAAGAATAGCTCTCTCGCGACGTTTCAGACAGCCCAAATAGCCAGGACACGACATGGTTGATTAAACGGTCGTAACGTTGTCTGATCCCGAATAAATTAGTTGTGCTCATGGATTTAGATTTTCCAAGGGATAGTCAGTTATTCCGACAGGTGGGTCCCAACTATTTGCCCGCCGACTGAATCTTGGAGCTGCCCGTGCCGCTCCTGCCACCACTGTCCCCTTCTTCTTCGACGACGGCGGCAACAACCAGTTTGTTCTCGGCGGCGGCCGCCACCTTCTTGTTTCGTGATTGGGATCTGACCCTAGTCGCCTCGGCCGATTCGTGACCTCGCCTCTGACTCACAGGCCTGCTCGTTTCGATTGGGCGGTGTGTTGAACCAGGGGCAAGGAGACGGACCTCGTGGAGAGGGGCAAGACTACTTCGAATAGGTAAATGCATCCCTTTTTGTCTGGATTTGAATACGATGCATCTCTTTACCTAGATTGGTATGTGATTTGGTTCGATTCCGCTACCTCACACGTCCCGCCGCCATTCAAAATAGAGGAGATGCTATGCGGAGGAACTTCGAATTCACTTTCAAATTCTGCGTATCTAAGGCGAAGCTAGGTGATGGTAGCGTGCAGAACATCGAGAGAGATACAGTAGTGAGATGGGAGGTCGAATTTTCAGAGATTGATCCCCAAGAGCTACAGATTTTGGAAGAGAAGGCCGTGAAGAATGTGGTGGGAAAACTTGGAGAGAGTGTTCTTTGGGGTCCAGAGCAAGAAGTAGCATTGTTACGGTTTGATAATTGGAAGGGTGTGTATGTGAGAATTGAGAATAGAGAAGATATGGTTGAAGAAATTGATCGGCAAGATGGCTGGACAAGCAAAGAGGTTACTATTCAAGCAGAGCTCGTTGATCTGAAATCAGATTCAGAGGTTGGATATGTGCCCTCAAAATTGGCTTCGTAGATGTTAGATGATGATTGGGCTTCACCAAGGCAGGTAGTGCCCATACGTACCGACGTGACAGTTTTAGCTGAGGGGGCTGATGCTGATGCAGATGTTGTTTGTGTTGACTGGAATTCAGTAGAACTAGCTGACACTACTGATTTGGTCATTGCACCAATGAAAGACACTGAGATGGCTGAATGTTTTGGAATTCCAGTAGATGATAGAGATAAGGAGAAGGAGAAGAAGAGTGATGATAGAAGTGATACTGCTGATGCTAACATAAATTATTTTGACGATGTGGATGAAGAGTTGATGCAAGAAGCTGTAGCTGATGTAGATGATGCACATGATGATGAGATGGTAACTGCGTATGATAAAGAAAAGCCTCAAATTGTTGTAGGAAAGTTGTTTCCAAGCATGGATGAGTTTAGAATGTGTTTCAAGACTTATGCAATTAGGAAGGAGTTTGACGCCAAGACCAAGTGGACTGGTAGAAAGAAGTTTTATGTGAGGTGCAATGGTTTTGATGGGCGCCAGGCCTTGCAAATGATACATTTCTACTATACGCCAACCTGATGGAACTACCATCAGAGTTAATCATATCCCACATATACATACTTGCATTACTAGTTCACAGAGAGTAACCTCAATGACATCACAGGCTTGGGTTGCAGAAAAGATCACTCCTATTTTAGTCAAGACACCAAACACTACAGCAAAGAAGCTTAAAACAGATTTGGAAAAGGACTACCCAATTGTGGTGAAATATACCACAGTGTGGAAGGCAAAACAAAAGGCAATGAAAGAATTATATGGTGATTGGACAAATACATTTAGGATGTTTTACAGCTTCAAAGCAGAGGTGGAGAAAAGGTCACTTGGTAGTATTGTGGAGATTGATACTGAAGTAACAGAGGATGTCAAGGTCTACTTCTCTAAGTTTTTTATGGCATTAAAGCCTTGCATAGATGGCTTCAAAGCAGGTTGTCGTCCATATTTAAGCATAGACTCCTCTTTTTTAACTGGAGTGGAATGGTCAATTGGTAGCATGCAATGCTCTAGATGGACATAACTGGATGTTCCCTATTTCTATAGGCATGTTTCAATCAGAGACCAAGGCTTCGTGGACATGGTTTATGATGCAGTTAAAAAGATGCTTAGGGCCCGTGTCACCTTTGGCAATCCACACAGATGCATGTAAAGGGCTACAAAATGCAGTCAAGATTGTATTTCCCCATGCTGAGTAGAGAGAATGCTTCGGCCATATGTGGATGAATTTGATCAAAAAACAAAGGGAAAGAATTTGGGCGCATGTGGCAGGCAGCAAGATCTTACACTACCCAAACACATTCATATCATCTGGGTAAGATAATGGCAACATGTAGTGACAATGATTTTGGTACATGGCTGCAAACCCACCATTCTCTATTATGGTACAGGTCAGGATTTAACACCGCCATCAAGTGTGATCATATCAACAATAACTTGGCAGAGAGTTTTAACAACAAGGTGAAGGGGTTAAAAGACTTGCCTGTGCATGACATGGTTGACCAAATTAGGATCATGATCATGCGCTTGTGGGAATTGAGAAGAAGGATTGGTGATGTTCTACAAGGGGATAAGTTGCCGGCAGTGGTACAGCAGTTTGTCAATAGGAGCAAAAATCTTACACATTTGTTTGTTGAGAAATCTTCATTGTGGGGTGCTGAAGTTAGAGATAACAAAACTGGCAGGAGGCATGTTGTGGAAACTGAAATGCATGAATGCACTTGCCTCGAGTGGCAACACACTGGGAAGCCATGTGAGCATGCCATACTTTTCTTGGCTTCCAAGCCGAAGTTAAATATGCACCCATATTTGCATGAATATTACTCAGTAGAAAAATTCAAGGCTGCATATGCAACACTAATTCCACCACTTACAGACCAATCTCAGTGGCCTGAAGTGGATATTGAATTTTCCGTGTGTCCTCCTCTAACAAGAAGAAAGGCTGGCAGGCCAAAACTGAGTAGGTACAAGGCATGGTTTGAGAAATGTGGGAGTAGTAAGAAGGCAAAAAAAGATGGCAATCCAAAAAGGCCCCAAAAAGGTAAAAATATATATATATATATGCAAGCTTTGCGAGGAACTTGGGCACCGAGCTGGATCTACCATATGCCGTTACACTCCTGAAAGGCCAACGTAAGTCGACGTTTGTGTTGTAATTGTTTTTTTTTTAATATTTTCTAACCAAAAGACATGCTTTATTTTTCAATAGAAAACAAAAACCTGTTGCTCAGCCCCTTGTTGTTGAAGATTGCTGGCCAACGAAGAAGACAAGAGTTGGCGGATGTAGAAAAAGAAGAAGTGTATAGATTTCGTTTAGTTGCGATGAAACAGTGCAAACTGAACATGTTCTGCAACCTGAACCTGTTCTGGATGCTGAGGTGCAACCTGAACCTGTTCTGGATGATGAGGTGCAACCTGAACCTGTTCTGGATGCTGAAGTGCAAACTGAACCTGTTCCCGTAGCTGAAGTGCAAACTGAACCTATTCCCGAAGCTGAGGTCCAAACTGAACCTGTAATAAGAAGAAGAAGAAGTGTTGTGGGTATTCCTATTATGGAAGAAGCAAAGAGAATCAAGATCATGAGTGAACTTCTCGTTATAGAATCAAAAATGCCGACGAAGAAGAAATCAAGAGGTAGGAAAAAGGGAAACATTTGAGTCAAATTCGTGAAAACACTTGTGGTGTAATAGTGCTATTTGCACTTTGATACGTTAAAACTTGAAAGATGTAATAGTGCTATTTGTACTATGAATTTGAGGTAGAATTTGAATTTGAATTCAAATTTGAGGTAGAATTATAATTTGAACCAACATTTGAAAACTGTGGTATGATGTTTGAACTCTGTGGTATGATGTTTCAACGTTTTCTAAACTATGATACACCTTAGGTCATCAATCCAGCATCTTTTAGACTTTTACGTAGTAAAACTCAAAGTCATGAGAAATGTGCTCCAAATGAGCTCAATAGGTAGGGTAAACAACCACATTTCAATGTTGTCTAAATGATCCAAATAATTTTTTATACAAACTATGTCACATAATAAGACAATGTGCGCTGGTTTTACATTTTTTTTATTTTTTTGAATTAGTTATACTCATTTGAATGTTTCGTCAAACCCGATTTGACCGTCTCCAAAACAAGTTTAAAATATGAAAATGAAAAACTAAGTGCGGATCCTTCTTAGTCACTCTGAAATGAAGATTTGGCAATTTTATTGATTTTTTTAAAAATTTTCATAACTCTAAACCCACTTGACTTGAACTCTCTGCAACATCGATCGTGATAAGTCATTTGTGTGAAGGCTTTCTCATGAAAATACACATAGACCAAGTTTATTATTTTATATCGTAACTATGTCACATAATACGACAATGTGCGCTGGTTTCACATTTTTACGAATTTTTTCGAATTATTTGTGCTCATTTGAATGTTTGGTCAAACCTCACAAAAAAATGTTGACCAACCCAAAATACAAGTTTATATTTTTATATCATAACAATGTCATATAATACGACAATATGCGCTGGTTTTACATTTTTATTTTTATTTTTTTGAATTACTTATGCTCAATCCTAGCTCATTCCATCCATAGCTAAATTGTGTGAATTTTTTTAATTTAAATGTGGATATAACAAGTTTTATAATTTTTTTATAGCAACTTAGTGTCATAAGTAGACAATGTGCGTAAGGTTTACATTTTTTTTTAATTACTTATGCTCAACCCTAGCTCATCTGCATCGAATCATCCGCAACCTCGTACGTGATACAGAGTAATTCAATGAAAATAAAAAAATGTCATATCCACTGGACTTCGCCACCGTCTTCCTTCGCGTCTGCTATTGTCACCTTCCTCCGGGCTCTCCGCAGATGTTCACCATCGATGAAGCTCGCCTCGGAGGAAGTGGCCTCCTTGTCCGTTTCACCAATCCATTCGATGCATATCACCTCCTCGGCCAGGTCTGGTTTGGTGGGTGCGAGTTTATCGCATTCACCACATACAACTTCTACACCGACCTTGACAGCATCTGGCTCAACATGGACGTCATGCACTCCCTCCCCTACAACATTCCGACCCGTGACGACGAGGAGTGAAGACGTCTCCATGTTGGAGTTGGGAGGGCCTCCATGTCGTTAAGGTTTATCATGTCAATTGTGGTTTACTTTTATGTTTTACTTTTACCGTGTCTATGTAATGGGGCCGCCCCTACGTAATGTCGTGTCGTGAACTTATTTTACTTTTATCGTGTCCGTGGAATCTATGTTTTTATTTTTTGTTGTTACTGTAGTAATCGATGTTGTTATTGTTGTGCCAAAATTTTATGGTGGGCCTTATCTCACTTTATTCCTAATGCCACGGCCCAAGCCCAACCACGCACTATTTTTTCTCGACTGCACCGTCGCACCCGTCGCTACCCTACTTATCCACAGAAAGACGTTGCACCGTATCTATTATTCCCCATTGTCAGATCCGCTGCCGCTGCCCCACACTCGCCGCCGGCGACCACAACCACCCACTACGCCTACAGATCCGGCACCGCCGAACAAAGATGTGGAGGAGCGGGCGTTCAATCGGTCGTGGTGGTGGTGGAAACCGCTCTGGCGAGGAGCGGAAGCGGCGGGCTACCTCCGACGCCGATCGGAAGAAGCTGGTTGCCTCCGACGCCGGTCGGAAGCGCGGCTCGCGCAAGTGGACGAACTGAGGCCTCACGCTGCCGCCTAAGTTCTTCCGCCGCGTGGTCGAGGAGTATGACCGCCGCTACGAGCACGGAAGCTCCTCCGGCGCGGGGAGCTCCTCCGTCGCACAACTGCCGCCGCCAAAGAGGGAGGAGGAGGAGAAGCAGGACCACCCACCGCGCGCGGGCCTCCTGCTCGGGGACTTCGCCGACGACGACGCCCTGTCATGGATCACCACCGAGGTGATAGAGCGTAGCAAGGAGCAGCAGGAGGAGCACGCCGCGCGCCGCCGCCTGGAAGAGGAGCTCGATGAGCTCCGCTTGAAGCAGGCTCTCGAAGAATCACGCCTCGCCCACAACTTCGTCGACCTCGGCTCCGACTCCGACTGGTGCCCCTCCGACTGAGCGGTGTTGCCGCCTCGTCCTCGCCGCACCCCGGGGCTCCGGTGAGCCCAATTTTGGATAGGTTAGGGGTACGGGCAAAGCAGCGGAAAAATCGTTCCAACGGGCAACTATGTAAGCAGTGTTGGAATGAACTATGTAAGCAGTTGAACTAGGAGTGTGATCTTAGGTTTGTAAGCAGTGTTGTAAGTTGTAAGCAGTATTTTGGAACTAACTGAACTGAACTCTGCAGTGTTGTCACGGTTTAGTGTTATCTGCTCTAACTGATTTTGCGTTAACTGAACATTGCACATTGTCAGACTTAACTGAACTGAAGAAACAAAAACGAAACAAGACGAGAAATGATCAGCACATAAACCGAACTGAATTCGTGTTGCATTTTATTGAAGGGTTGGGCATGATCAGCACATGATTACATTTGTCTAACGAGTAATGATCAGCACATGAACAATCCCAAGAGCAATTACACAAATGTAAAAAATTGCAGCCATCAGATTGTCCTGCTTCTTCAGATCGATAAGTTGGCTCAGCTGCTTGGTCATCTTCTTCAACTCCTTCATCTCAGCTGCCTTCACTCCCTCATTCCCCACTTCCGCATTCTCCACCGTAGTAGCAATGGGGGTGGCAGATCCCAGTTGCTCGACCGCCGACGGTAAATTGAGCCCTACGGATACACCCTCCTTTTCAATCCTGTCGATGTACGCATCCAGCCACTCAAAATGCCCGCATTTGTCCAGTTTCTGAAATACGAAAGATGAACCCTAATTCCCAAATCGGATGAAAAAACATAAATTGGAGAAAACAGGAAGAGATTGGCAGAGGGAGAACTCAGATCTAACCTTCCCCCGGCTCTGGCTTGCTCTCGCATTTCACAAATTCGCGACCAAGGTTTCCACTCTTACCGGTCACTGTGACCAGCCGCTTCAGGGGCGCGGTATGTGCGCAATCAGGGCACTTTGTCATCGGCACAGGACCATACTGCGGCCATGGGGAGCGGGAGGCTGAAGCGAAGCTCGACATCTTCTCCGGCGACGTCGCCGGAGAAGAAGAAAGGAAAAAGTAACAGGGGGCAGGGGAGGATGCAAGGTCACGCGGGATGGCTCGGGAGCAGAAATGGCTCCGGCTGCTATCTTGTACAAGCTGGAAGTTGTGGGTCCCACACAGTGAGATTGATAAGTTGTGGGTCCCACACAGTGAGTTGGATATAAAGTGGGTCCATGCTGATGTGGATAAGTTGTGGGTCCCACCCGACTCACATAATTCCAACTACTAAGATGGATGTTTGTTGTTAAGAACTACTGTCGTATAGGAGCGATTTGTATAGGAGCGATTTGTGCCATCGGAAACGTCGCACCTGAGCTATTTCCTCCAACAACACCGGTCTCCTTCCAATTCCGATGAAAAGTGTCGCACATGAGCTATTGGCCCCATTTCAGGATAGGAGATGCAGAAGATGGAGCCGGTGCTAGAGGAGCCGATGCAGACCAGTATAGATAGATAGATGTAGGGTCTGAGACTTGCAAAATACAGTTATGCAACAGCAGATGAAACGATTTATGGTTATAGCACTAGTACCAGGTACTGCAACTACGTGGAATCCATCCTTGCACACAGGCACGGTGCACGCCAACACGGACGCAGCTGAGCTGACATTGAACTCGGCACCACCAGGTTACATTTATTCAGGAAACACGCATACATACATCCTGCCAAACAAATATCTTTTGCCTGGCATGACACGTGTGTGGATCTCTCGATCTATCCCAGCATGTAACAGGCATACATATGTATCTACCAAAATACCACGGAAAGTAAGCTGACGATTTCGTCCCAGTATCCAGTATATACCTCCACCATTTCAACTGATCCATCTCAGATGTGCAGCTTCACGAAGTTCACTTCTGTGTCTGTCAGTAACTGCTGGCATCAAACCAACTAATGTGTGCAGCGTGCCGAGCGACGAGGACGGCCCGGTAGGCAGCAGAGACGCAGGCGTATGCGGCAACCAACACCAGGATATTGTCCAGCAGACCACGATACCCGAAGACAGCTGGAAGCAAAACAAGGTTCTCAATACCCTGAGTCTGGAACAAAGCGTCTACCTTACCTTCAGGAGGACTGTCCATAGGGCTGGTCCAAGGTGGATTTTGAAGAGCAACAGAGATTCAAGATGTGTCTCGGAATTCTGTCAGCATGCGCCTGACGTAAAAAGCTGGTCCAGCAACAAGAGAACACAGGTACCTACGAAATGCAAAGCATTGCATGCCATTAGATGAGGGGTAAAAAATGGCAACAGCAAATGTAAAATAAAAGTATAGAACCATAAGAGAATTTTATACAACAAGAGCATGACTTTGAAGCTTGACTTAGCTGATTCAAACAGCATGAATCTGCAGCCTATAGTGATTAGTTGTAGCAATCACCAAGCACACCAAGTCCCAAATAGAGAACTAATTACTTGTTTGACTTTGCTATTCTATTGCATATAAAAGCAAAAAATACAAGATCAAAAGCTGCATTAAATTATAATCCGGCACACTCAGATGCCAAGAGGTTCACAACATACACCAGCGGTACACCTAGCCAACCTTTTACGCAGCTTATTGACGCAGTCATCCTTAGCTAACCTATGCACAACTTCATTACCAGTTCGTTGCACATGGTTTATCACATGATCCTCAAAAGACCGAAGCATCTCCTTGATGTCTTCGACCAGAGGTCCATGAATTGACCTGTCCTTCTCCTTCCCATTGAGCTTACCATTGCATCATTGCAGTCGGACTCCAGAACCAGCTTCGCAACCCCCCTTTCCAGTGCAAGTTGCAGGGCTCGTCGACAGGCCAGTAGTTCAGTTCTGTCCGGGTCAGAAGCTGATGGGAAAAAATGGCAGGTACTAGCAAGGAACTCGCCATGGTGATCCCCCAAGGATCACACCCACACCCCCGCGACCCCGCCTCATGTTTCCTCCAGGAAGGAACCATCTGCATTTTCTTTGTGCCATCCCGTGCCAGGAGGAAGCCTCCTCTCGGTGGACACCAGAAGTAGGTTCGATCGTCAGAAGATCAAACCACTCCTCCACTAGGTTAATTCTCCCCGCAGTGACACTAGAATCCTCGATCTGGGTTGACTGTCACGCATCATTATGGGCGTGCCATAACTGATAGTGCCATAACTGATAGTGCCATAACTGATAGATCGTCGTAAGCCCTAAAGCCAGTTCTTTCGACTCCACCCTGCCCATCTAATCAAGCAGCCAACTACTCAAATGATGCATTGAGTAATAGGCCGGATTGCTTGCGCACAAGCTCCCAGGTTCTGGCAGCATGAAGGCACGCCCAGAACCTATGCAGGAGAGACTCCTCCCGGTTACAAGCCACACACCGGACACCTCCTTTGATGTTTCTTCTCTATAATTCCTGTCCAACAGCAAGTCCGTTTCTGGCCAATCTCCAAGCATGGACTTTCACCTTGCCTGGGAAGTCAGCTTCCCACAAAGCAAGCCAACCCTTATGTTCATCACATGTCGTAGAGGAGCTTGGACGACCAGCCCGGAGAAGATTGAGTTGGGTCTCACACTGAATATCCCGTTTTTGGTGTCGTTCCAAGCAATACAAAATCAATTAAGGTGCAATATAATGAACTTGGCAGAACGAGGGTTACATGTACTTTTAACTTGTATCAAGTTAAAAAGTTAGTTGACTACATGGAGGGTGCGCAAATTTTCCAGCTGGACAGAACATTTGTTGCACAGTGAAGTCTTTTTATGTATGAACATATAGTAACATATCTCTCAACTCAGAGAATGTAACGGAAACTAGTTTACCAAGAATGCCTCTACTAATGTATATACTATATTGCCCAACTAGTTAGGTGTGACTATAGTCCCGTACATCATCAACTGAGTTCAGTATTAACATCCGGTAGACATTTCATTCTCGATCACTGGATTTATTTCAAGCAGATTTGAAGGGTTAACATTGCAGCTTTTAGGACACTTTATTGTACTACAAATATCTGGGGGATAACAGAACTACTTCTACAGACTGATCTACATCAATTCATTGGAGTTCAGAGTAAAATTCTGTAAGTTTAGATATATTTTCACCAAATCAAGCGGCGAGCACGACGCCAGTGCACCAGCCCCACCACGAATGCAGGCGGCTAGCAGCCGGAGGAAGGAGGGGCAGGGGAGCTGCAATAAAACAATGCAAGTCATACAGGGAACCTCCTGGAATGAATGTAGATCGTTCGCCAGAGGAGTGGGATGAACTGAACCAACCGCCTGCCTTACCTTCAGGAAGAAGGTCCATAGGGCTCACCAGGTACAGCAAAGAGAGGGTTACTGCAAGCCATCCAGCGGGGCCGACTTAGAATAGGCAAATGCTAAGCGACCAGAATGATGTTAGACTGTACATGATCGACGAATGTGTGTCTTAAAGCACTGCTAGTAATTATTAGTTGCTATAAGACTGATACATTGCCAACTGTAAACCTAGTGGGCGATACTAAACAAGTAAAAGTTTCATACAGAAACTTACCAAAATCATACCAGTTTGCTATCCCATCTAATATGGCCAATAGCCTGGACCTAGATGTTAGCTACGCGACCTGGGATCGATGGATTCAGAGACTATAGTGGCATATGATTGTATTACAGCGTAGCTAGGATTTGATACAAGCACAGATGTGCCGAACTGAAAGGAAGGAAGCTAGGAGATGAAGAACTACAGAGTAGGTGTCGCCGCCGCCGCCGTGCCAATCCGTCCTCGATCCCCTTCCTTCTTCTCAGGTCACTAGCAGATATAGCTCACGTTGCCCAGCTGTCTCCAGTGACCCGTGTATTCGGCCTTGTTGCCCTTGTGCTCCTCTGGCGGGCCGTAGCTCCAGATGAGCTGGGTGCCTGGTGGGTTGGCAGCCCAGTAGTAGGCAGAGTGCTAACACCCCCCTCCCCTTCACTCGCAGCTTGACCCCAAGCTGCAGCTCCTGGGAAACGAGACTGAAGCTCATCGATGCCTTCCCAGGAATCAGGTAATGTTCCACCCGACCAGCGAATCAGCACTTGATCAACCATCCTGTTCGCCTTTGCCTTGCGACGACGGTCCAACACTTGCACAGGTATGACAAACTGATTAGTGTCAGGTGGAAGAACAGAGGATACTGATCAGTCGCCTTGATCGCCTTGCGGAGAAGCGATACATGAAAAACCGGATGGATAGTAGATGTCTCTGGTAATGCGACACGGTACGCCACTTGTCCAATACGATCAGTGATGGTATAGGGACCAAAGTACTTGAAGGACAACTTGTGGCAAGCACGTTTGGCGACTGAACTTTGGACATAGGGTTGCAACTTAATAAACACCTTGTCACCCACT
The DNA here is from genome assembly GCA_012064385.1 of Puccinellia tenuiflora. NCBI lineage: Eukaryota > Viridiplantae > Streptophyta > Magnoliopsida > Poales > Poaceae > Puccinellia > Puccinellia tenuiflora. The sequence continues at coordinate 370,960 of QRDG01002286.1, forward strand.
GCAAAGACACGTTCTGAGCGATTTTTATCTGCTTGATGTTTCATGCGATCACGAGCTCGGAGAAGATGCATTTTGATCAGTGCTGTCATCTCCTGTCTCACAGATAACCATTCCTGCAAGTCAGACGCTGGAGTAGCTGAAGCTGATTCAATTCCCCAATGACGTGGTTCATGTCCATAAAGCACCACAAAAGGGGAAGTACCCAAAGCACTATGCCAACTAGTGTTGTACCAATACTCGGCCAATGCCAGCCAAGCGCTCCACTTTTTCGGGCAAGAGTGAACAAAACAACGCAAGAATGTCTCCATGCATTGGTTTACACGCTCCGTCTGACCATCTGACTCTGGGTGATATGGTGTGCTCATCCTCAACTGAGTGTCAGTCATGCGAAAAAGTTCCTTCCAGAATTTACTTGTAAAAACTGGGTCTCTGTCAGAGATGAGTGAATCAGGCAGACCATGGAGCCTGTAAATTTGATTCACATAAGCTGTAGCAACCTGAGATGCTGAAAAGGGGTGGGCCAGAGGAATGAAATGGCTGTACTTTGAGAATTTATCAACAACAACCAAAATGCAATTATATTTCCCTGACTGAGGTAGCCCTTCCACGAAATCGAGGGATACCATTTGCCAAGCATGATCAGGAACTGGCAATGGCTCCAACAGCCCTGGGTATTTGTTTCTATCCGGTTTGGCCTGCTGACAAATTTGGCATGATTGCACATAGTCAGTAACCATGGTGCGCATACGCAGCCAGGAGAAAACAGTTCTAAGACGATGGTAAGTTGCAGGAGCTCCCGAATGGCCGCCCACTGCTGAATCATGGCAAGCCTTCAAGATGGTAGTTTGCCGTGAAACATTGTGACCTAACCAGATGCGGTTTTTGTACCGGAGCAACCCATCAACAAACGTGAAATGTTTGTGAGAGTCAGGAGCTGACTAGATGTTAGTAATGATCTTGCTAGTTCCCGTGTCACTGGCATAACTTGCTTTGATCTGTTCCAACCAAACTGGTTGACAAAAAGATATGGCAGCAGGAATCTCAGTATCAGAAACCGGTCGACGAGATAACGCATCCGCTGCCCCATTGTCAGTGCCTTTCCTGTAACATAACTTGTAGCAAAGGCCTAACAATTTGGTGAATGCACGCTGTTTCCAAGGAGTATGAAGTCTTTGCTCCTCTAGGTGAACCAAGCTGCGATGATCTGTTTTAATGACAAATTCAGCCGACTGCAAATACTATCTCTAGTGTTCTACAGCGAATATGACAGCCATTAACTCTTTCTCATATGTAGACAATCCTTTTGTGCGAGGGCCCAAAGCTCTGCTCAGATAAGCAATAGGATGACCGTCTTGTTGCAGTACGGCTCCAATACCCAATTCACTGGCATCAGTCTCAATGACAAAAGTGCGAGAAAAATTTGGAAGAGCCAGTACCGGAGCACTTGTGAGCTTTGCTTTCAGTGTTTCAAATGCAGTATGGCAAACACTAGTCCACATGAATGGTATGTTCTTTTTGAGAAGATGTGTTAATGGCCTGGCAATCACCCCATAGTTAGGTACAAATATCCGATAATAACCAGTGAATCCCAAAACCTGCCGCAATTCCTTCACATTTTGAGGCACCGGCCATGACTGCTCTCGCTGAATTTTCTCAGGTTCAGTTGAAACACCCTCGCCACTGATGACAAAGCCCAAATAGGACAAGCTACGTTGAGCAAACGAACACTTGGACTGTTTGACATACCATTGGTCACGTTGGAGTAAAGAAAGTACTTCTTTGAGGTGCCCAACATGGTCTTCCAGAGTTCTTGAATATATGAGGATATCGTCAAAGAATACAAGAGCACAGTGGCGTAAAACTGGTTGTAATGTGGAATTCATGGCACCTTGAAAGGTAGCTGGTGCTCCCGCCAAGCCAAATGGCATGACTTTATACTCGTAATGACCCGAGTGAGTTTGGAAGGCTGTTTTGAATTCCTCCCCCTCTCCTAACCTGATCTGGTGATAACCAGCACGCAGGTCGAGCTTACTGAACCCGCTAGCTCCAGATAATTCATCAAGTAGCTCGTCTATGACTGGAATGGGAAAACTGGAGGGAGAAGTGAGCGCATTCAAGCGACGGTAATCAATGCACATTCGCCATTCACCACCTTTCTTTTTTACCAATATAACAGGAGACGAAAACGAGCTACGGCTGCGCTATATCACTCCATTGGCTAACAGTTCTGACACTTATTTTTCAATTTCAACTTTTGTTTCCGAGGAATGACGATAACGACGCATATTAACTAGCTGGGCACCTGGCAAGAGCGGCATGCTGTGATCGCAGTTACATCTTGGCGGTAATTCTGATGGTGTTGTAAACAGAGCAGCAAAATCATTAACAATTTCTTGGACCTCAGCAGGAACACTATTCTCTGGAACTGGAACAGTGGACCACGTTGTTTGTCCATCTTCTGAATCACAAAGGAACACAATATGTTCAACTTCAATGGCTAGCAGCATTTGCTGGAATTGCAACTGGGAAATAGCTTCACATTTACTTGCCTGCACTTGCTGCCCTTGTAAGCTGACAGGAGTACCATCCACCATAAACGACAGCTCCTTAGTGACCCAATTGATGGCTGTTTTATGTTGATCTAACCAATCCATACCCAGAATGATGTCAAATCCTCCTAAGGGAAGGATTTTGAATGTGGTTCAGAACTCTTGTTGCTGCACTTGCCATGGACACTGACACAACTCATGAGTACACTGTAACTCTTCACCATTTGCTATTTTTACTCGTGCTGTTTGGGGAAGAGGGCGAACACTAGACTGCTCGGTAATTAACTTGGCATTGATAAAAGATGTAGAGCTACCTGAATCAATCAAGATGGAGACCTCCCTGTCATTCACAGTTGCTGACAACTGCAGAAGCACTGAAGCATCATTACCGTTGAATGCTTGCAAAGAGATGGCATAACTTGTCTCAGTCACTGGTGCTTCTGATGCACTTGGTGCTGTATCAACAGTATCCTCCACTCCCATAAATTCCATCAGTTCCTCCAAAACGTGCAACTGGACGGTCTTGGGGCAGACATGGTCGTGACCCCAACGCTCACCATAGGTGAAACAAAGGCCCCTGGCGCGTCTGTAAGCACGGAGGGTGGATATTTGATTTTGCTCAACTGTAACTTGCTTGGGTGCGGCAGTGCGCTGAGGTTTTGCTGCTTCTACTTGTCTGCGATCCACAGGTGCTGGTAGAGGTAGTACTCGTTGTTGCTGTATTGCTACAGGTTGTTGGTAACGCTGAATAGGACGGTGATACAGCTCAGGGAAACGCCCATAATTCAGGTGTGCACCTTCATGAACTTCTTCTTGCACCAAGGCAAGAGCACAAGCAGCATCCATATCAGGAGGTCACTGAACCATGACTGCCGCTTTCAAATCAGGCCTCAGACCACCAATGAACCTCATGAGAAAGTAATAAGGATGAATCTCATCAGAATATGAAAGCAGTTGATTCATCAAATTCTCAAAAGCATCTATGTACTCCTGAACACTATGGGTTTGCTTAATGGCATAGAATTGTCGGATGAGCTGTCGATGCCTATCTCTACCAAAACGCACACACAGAGTATTACAAAAGCTTTCCCAGTTACATCCTAACAACTTTTTACGAACTGCCTGCAGCCAGACAGCCGTAGTTGGAGAGAAGTTAAGCATGGCCATCTGAACCCAATATGATTCCTGAATATTGAACACTGAGAAATATTGTTCGGCCAAATCCTTCCATAGCTGAGGATATTCACCGTCGAATACCGGAAACGGCATCGTCGGTGGAGGCTGCCCACAATTTGCTAACTGATCCACCAATTGAGACTGCTGATTTGAAGTATGATGGGGGGCGACCGTACCGTTGGCCGGAGGGGTTACGGGAGCCGTTGGGCCACCGGTAACCGCCGTCCGTGGGTGAGGATCGTCGCCGTGGCCATCGGCCCGAGGAGAAGGCTGTCGCAGCAGATCGCTGGCGGCCTTGGATGCCGGAGGATCATTTGACCCTCGGGGACGTCTCCTCCGCGTCCTTGAAGTCGTCACGGAAGATGTGTTGTTGCAGGAGATCCACCGCGACTTGAAGCCCGTGGATCTGCTTGTCCACGCGCGGTGCCCAGGCTCCGATCTCGTCCTTGACGGCGCTCTTGATTTCGGCCTTCCATTCCTTGAACATGTCCCGGAGATCGTCCTTGGTGACGGGTTCCATGGTTTCACGAGCGATGCGAGCCGCTTTTTGGTGGCGAGTTTCGATGATAGAGGAAGCCAGACTAGCGATGAAGTGGGTGGGGAATTTTGGCTCTGGATACCATGTGTTAGCTACGCGACCTGGGATCGATGGATTCAGAGACTATAGGGGCATATGATTGTATTACAGCGTAGCTAGGGTTCGATACAAGCACAGATGTGCCGAACTGAAAGGAAGGAAGCTAGGAGATGAAGAACTACAGAGCAGGTGTCGCCGCCGCCGCCGTGCCAATCCGTCCTCGATCCCCTTCCTTCTTCTCAGGTCACTAGCAGATATAGCTCACGTTGCCCAGCTGTCTCCAGTGACCCGTGTATTCGGCCTTGTTGCCCTTGTGCTCCTCTGGCGGGCCGTAGCTCCAGATGAGCTGGGTGCCTGGTGGGTTGGCAGCCCAGCAGTAGGCAGAGTGCTAACATGCTTGAACTTTTGATGGCAATGAGTACAGGGTGACGGCGATAAATCCCGATCCCTGAGAAATCGGATCCGGAGACACTCGAAGCGATGGCATGCAGGGAGGCTATAGTGTTGGCCCGCGATATCAATGCAGGGCGAATTCGTATTGCTAGCGATTGCCAGATATATGGTGGTTCGCTGCATCGAGGATGGAACCATGGGGGTCTATATGCTCACATCATCCGTGAGATTGAAGAATCAAGACGTGAGTTTGTTGATCAGGTAACCTTAATTCTGCCATGAACGAAGCGTTTATATAATAAAGAAGCGCATATGTTAGCTACAAGTCTAGCGAGCGATGCTCCTGGTCACCAAGTTTGGTTGATCAATCCGCCAGAGGGCTTTTGTAACTCTATTTCCGTTGAAGTCTAATAAAGGCGGCTCCCCTCAAAAAGAAAAAAAATCTATTCTCCTTTTTTAAGGTTGTTTTTTTTTCAAGTGGTATGCCAGGGAAGTAGACACAGTGTGAGTTGTGGATTCCAATAATACGTACTCTTTCCTGCTACTTTAAAAATCTTGCAAACTGGACCATTAGTTTCGAGGGAGCACTCGCAACTAGTACTGCAGCTCTCAACATTCGCAACTACTTGTTGTGTACACTTTTGCACGTACGAGATACCGAAAGAACTGTACAATAATGTACTAGGCTAGTCACAGCACGATGAGACGACGGACACGGCCATTCCCAGTGCAACTTCTTTCGCCATTACCAGCTGCAGGGCGGCACGAGTCTTCTTATAGCTGAAAATGGCCGAGACACGGTGATAGCGCTTTGGGATTTTTCCTGCTAGCTTACGAGTTGTATGTGGACTCTTGGCCGGCGGTCTGCCACTTGAGTACTTGCTTTAAACCCTGTCATGGGGCTCTTATGGTAAAGCGCGCAGCAAGCGGCACTTTTTTTTCTTTTTGTAAAACTATATATTGATAGGAAAGTTTTCTATCATGATATACTAGTTAAAATCAAATAGCGGTAAGCAAACTTCACAATGGCAGTATTGAGCGACTGCCAAAAACTTTAGGCGGACAAATTAATAGAATTGAGCAATTACTATCTGCAGTTAGACAACAAATTGGTATAATTGAGCAATTGTTATATGCGCTGACCTAACAAATGAATTCCTAGAGGTGACACCAACAACTTCTATAGATTTTGGGCCCAACTTAGGCTCGTCTCCCTTTTCCTCTCTCGATGCTTCTCACATCGAGCTCAGGTTCGCTTTTTGTTTTTAATTGGGAAAAACATGGGTACACAGATCGATTTCCATATGTTTTTTGGGTTTAGGAGGGTTCATTTTTGTCCATCGTGTTTTTGCCGTCACCAGGCATTTTCAGTTTATTGTGCACGTATGTGTGCGATGGTGTATCTATCCAATAAGTAAATACCAAATCCTTGTATCTTTAAATAATCGGAAAGCCTCAAGCCTATTTCGAGAGACAAAGCCTCAAGCCTGGATTTGTAGATAAAGGCATGCATGAACCGCACGACATATTTTTTTATTACAAATAACATAGTCCATGAATGCAGCAAGAGATCAAACACACACTCTAAGACCCAAAGGTGGCTTAAGAACAACACAACGGCTGATGCTTTTCTTGTCATCAGGTAGGAATTGATACGATCAACCCACACATGATCTCTAGAGATTAGTGTGTACCAAGTTGATTTTTCTTTCACTATAACAAGACACCCCCTACAACAACGCATAGATCCGCATCTAAGTGCTTATATAAGCGTTGTTAGCACCCTTACCAACGGATTTAGTATGCGTTGCATTTTTGGGCGTTGCAAGGTGTCGTGGGGCTACCTTTCGGGTCACCCACGGTGATGGTACTTGGGTCACGCCAAGGAAGGCCCAGCGAAGCCCAAGAAGGATTCCGTATGCAACAAGTAGTCGACATTAGGTCGGTGAGGAAGTTTCCATATCTTGTACGTGCAATCGCACCGTCCACCCGAGACCCGGCCTGTAGTATAAAGGCCGGGAGGGTGCGCCGTCTAGGGCATCGAATCATTGAGCATCGCATTGTAGCCACCAATCCATAATTCCAGACAAGCAGGAGTAGGTCTTTACCTCAACTCGAGGGGCCGAACCTGGGTAAATCGCCCCCTGTTAGCCGTCGTGTTCACCAGCCTGATCTCTCTCTTTCTCCCTCAATCAACCCGGGGTACTCGACCCAGGGATTTGCCGAGCCGCAAGCTCGTCAATTGGCGCCGTCTGTGGGAAAGAACAGATCGCTGGAGTCGTGATCATGCCGGCCTCATCCGCAACCAACAACGCCATCAGCGCGAGGGAGTCGATCTACACCGGCTTCCTCGAGTACGTCGAGCACTCGCCGGCGGATCTTTCGGCTTACGCCGGATTCCAACAGAGCACGTGGATTACCTTTGGTAGTCTGCGTTATCTGGTGGACAGTCGCGGAACCCTCCGCCCTACGCAGGCCGCCCTGCGCTCAATGGAGGCGCCTGCATCCATGGCGGCTGCACGGATCGCAACCTCACCCGCCGTGAAGATTACGGAGATCGCATCTACATCGCCATCTGCGTCTACATCAACTGCGCCGACCATGCCTTCACCGGTCGCGAAGATCGCATCTGCCGCGGTCAAGGCGACTGCGTCTACTTCGACTACATCAACTTCGACTGTGGCGATCGCATCTGCGGTTGCCAAGAAAAACGCATCTGCTGCGGCCACGGGGCGAGTCAAATCCACTCCGACCAACCTGTTCGGGTGCCAGCCAAGATCCGCACCAGTTTCGACTGCTCCGATCGCATCTACACATCGGGCAGCCGCCAGTAGCAGCGACCGTGGTACCCACCACGTTGCTGTGATCTTTGACAACGAGTACAGCTCAGATGAAGGAAGCACGACAGGGAGCATCAGCCCCACTCGACGGGTCTACCCCGCGCAAGTCTACATGGTCGGTCCATCAGCACCCGTATACCCCATGGAAGTCACCCTGCAAGACAAGGTGACGAAACTCACCATCACCCGGGAGCTGGCGATTAGGGCACAGAAGCATGTGGACGACGGCACGTTCCCTGCCCCGGAAGATCCACAGGAAGATCGACAGGCGGTCCAGTACTTGCTCTGGAAGGAAGCCGAACGAATCAGACAGGAAAAAGCCGAGTTGGCCCGGCGCAAGGAGCTAGCCGACGAGTCGAGTGCCAGGAGGGCAGCGCTCACATTCATGTCTGGATCAGAAGAAGTCGACCAAGGAGGAAGGCACAGAACTCGCATGCCGCGGGTGCACGAGGCCGATCGCATCCACCTCACCCGCAACTTGGAGTCATCTTTCTTGGAAGACGAGGACGGAATACCCATCCCCAGAACACCCGCCTCTGCGCTTATGGGAGTCGAGACCTATTTGCGGGTCATGCAGCCGCCGGAAGGAAGCGCCAACGCCCGCGTACACAGGCAGCAGATCCAAGCCTTGAGGCAAGTCGAGGAAGTTCCTGGCAAGAGGAGAACCAGTTGAAGGGATGTACGAGGAACGAGGACGTCGGGACCGTGGAGTCGCACCAGCGGCAAATCGGGAACCGATTCGACTGCGACAACTGCAGCCTGGCGAGGATGGCCGCAACGTCGTCACACAGAGAAGGATAGACCGTGCCCGTCGACTGCGCGAAGCAGGACTCGACGATGATGAAGACCACGAGCCACGTGGAGCCCCGTGTTTCAGTATAAATATTCGCGACACGAAGATGCCGAAAGGCTTCAAGCTGACGGCGGAAACACCAAAGTACGACGGAAAGCAGCACCCGCAGGATTGGCTGGACGACTACCTTATCGCATGCAGCTGCCAAGGTGGTAATTCGACTACCGCCATGCAGTACATCCAGCTGATGCTCACGGGGTCTGCCCGCGGGTGGCTCAACACGCAGCCGAAGGATGCCTTCAGGACTTGGGAGGAATTCAGGACCGCATTCATAAAAGGTTTCCTGGGAACTTACGCCAGGCCAACCACCCTTATCGAGCTCCAAGCTTGCAAACAGGGCCTATGAGGAGCGACTCCGTTCGTACATCCAGCGGTGGACCCTGCTCCGCAACACCATGGATGGAGCCACCTCGGAGGACAGAGTCATGGATGCGTTCATCTACGGCCTCACCCGTCGCGATCTTCGCGAAGAACTTGGTAGGCTCAGGCCGAAGAATATGATAGACCTCATGCAGATCGCCAACCAATGGGCAGATGGAGAAGACTCCGTCCGCGACTCAATGCCAGATCCCCAACCCAGCAACTGGCGAGAGGGTCGACTGAAGAAGAAACCACGCTTTATCGGCCATGACTCAATAGAGTTAGTAGCGGCGGGATTCGAAACCCCCCGTGAGAATGATAGAGGATATAGCCAAGGCGGTGGCAATGATAGAGGATATAGCCAAGGCGGTGCAGTGATAGAGGATATAGCCAAGACGGTGGCAATGATAGAGGATACAGCCAAGGTGGTGGCAGCGGCTACCGCGGAGATGGAAGTCGCAAGCGCGAGTGGCGCAGACGCATACTCACGGATGAGGAAGAGCTACAGCAACCCTGCAGGCACCATATGTTCAAGGACCCGGAAACAGGCAAGTGGGGATCCCGACACCTGTTGAAGGACTGCAAGAAGGCGCAACGGTTGGCCAGGGCCTTCACGCGCGTACTTGCTACGGACGGGCAGCAGGTTCATCAAGCACCACCCGCGGGACAACCAGTCGCGGGACAGCTGGCAATCAACGCACCACCAGCTCCTCCACCCGCCAACCCAGCGCAAGCAGCATTGGCTTACTACCCGCAGCAACAACCGCAGCAGCCGCAACAACAGCAGCAGCAACCGCAGCAACAGGACCCTGCCAACGTGTTCCCAGCACCACGTGGGCAGATGAACATGATACAGAAGGGGCGTCCTTCCAACAGGACCCAGAAGCTCATTACTCGCCAAGTCTTTCAGGCAATCACCAATCCACCCGCAGTACCCGAGTACCTGAGAGGATCAGAGATAGACATTACCTTCTCCAGGGCTGATCACCCGCCGGCAATACCACGGCCCGGGCACGCCGCTCTGGTAGTCGAAGCTCAGATCGGGGAGTACACCTTGAAAAAGGTATTCATGGACGGAGGCAGCGGAATCAACATCCTTTTCGCTGACACACTCAGGCGCATGAACAGGTCAATTTCCAACCTGACGCCGTCATCTAATACCTTTCACGGTATAGTACCAGGGCAAGCAGTTACGCCCATGGGAGTAATCACACTCGACGTGATCTTCGGCACACCCGACAACTTCCGGAGGGAGGCAATCGACTTCGAGGTGGTCGACTGGAAATCACAGTACCACGCCATCCTTGGGCGTCCAACTTTTGCAAGGTTCATGGCGATACCCCACTACGCCTACCTCATGCTCAAGATGCCTGGACCCAAGGGTGTCATCACGGTGAGAGGCGACTTCGACCGGTCCGACAGCTGCGACCGCGAGTTCAACAGGATCTCTGAGTTCTTTGGGATGGAAGATCACCTCGAGATGCTGGCAGTCGACAACGACAAGACCCTCTTCCCCCCAAAGAAGAAATCATCCAAGGACTCGGCGTTCAACACCAGCGACGATACCAGGGCCCACCAGGTACACCCGACAGATGCTGACAAGGTGGTTCGGGTGTCATCAAGCTTGACCAGCGCATAGGAAAGCGCGCTCGTCGAGTTCCTGCGCGAAAACTGGAAGATATTTGCCTGGCAACCTTCTGATATGCCAGGCATACCAAGAGAACTCGCCGAGCACCGATTACACGTTCACAAGGACGCCAGACCTGTCAAGCAAGCCATGAGGCGCTTTTCGGGTCCAAAGAGAGACGCGATCAGTTTGGAGATCGACCGGCTGCTCCATGCCGGTTTTATTAAAGAAATCAAGAAGTCAGAGTGGGTAGCAAACCCAGTACTGGTGGAAAAGAAGAAGACGAAGAAACTCCGCATGTGCGTCGACTTCACCGCCATCAACAAATGCTGCCCCAAGGATCACTTTCCGCTCCCGCGGATTGATCAGATCGTCGACTCGACTGCGGGCTGCGCACGTCTGTCCTTCCTGGATGCCTACTCAGGCTACCAGCAGATCAAGATGGCAGTCGAAGACCAAGAGAAGACGGCGTTCATCACACCACACGGTGTGTTCTGCTACACCATGATGCCCTTCGGGTTGAAAAACGCTGGGGCCACGTACCAGCGTACAATGCAAGCCTGCCTGAAGGAGCTTATCGGGAAGGTAGTCCAAGTCTACGTCGACGATATCGTCATCACCACCCGCAAAGAGGACACCCTCATCGACGACCTCCGCAAGGTCTTCAAGGCACTCGACAAGTACCAGATCAAGTTGAACCCAGACAAGTGCGTTTTCGGCGTCCCAGCCGGAGAGCTACTGGGGTACCTTGTCTCTGCGAGAGGAATCGAAGCAAATCCAGAAAAGGTGCAAAATATACTCGACATGCCTGCACCAACAAAACTCCATGATGTGCAAAGTCTAGCCGGCAGAGTCGCAGCACTCAGTCGATTCATAAGTAAGCTGGGAGAAAAGGCTCTGCCCTTCTACCAGCTGATGAAAAAGGCCGACAAATTCGAGTGGACGGAGGAAGCACAGGATGCCTTCGACAGGCTGAAGAAGACCCTGACAACCCCTCCAGTACTGGTAGCACCCCAGGAGAATGAACCACTATACCTTTACGTGGCGGCCACGAACAGAGTGGTCAGTACCGTTCTCATAGTCGAACGGGAGGAAGAGGGAAGGGCTCATCCCGTCCAACGGCCCGTGTATTACCTCAGCGAGGTATTAACAGAGTCAAAGCAGAGGTACCCGCACTATCAAACCCGTCTTCATGACGTCAAGGAAGGTGGTACACTACTTCTCCGAGCACCCGATAACGGTGGTAAGCTCCTCCGCCCTATCAGACATCCTCACTAATCCATCCGCGACAGGGCGAGTCGCCAAGTGGGTTGTTGAATTAGGGCCATGGGGGCTGAAGTACGTGCACCCGAAGGCAATCAAGGCTCAGGTCCTACCAGAGTTCACCACAGAGTGGATAGAAGCGCAGCTACCAGACGAGCCTGATTTATCGACTGCATGGACCATGTACTTTGATGGATCCAAGAAATTCAACTCAGCCGGAGCGGGAGTCGTGCTCATATCACCCAAAGGCGATAAGCTTAAGTACGTGCTGCAGATGAAATTTCCAACACCCTCCAACAACGAGGCGGAGTACGAGGCACTGATCCACGGCATGCGGATGGCCAAGAACTGCGGCGCCACTCGCCTTATGATCTATGGCGACTCCTACCTGGTGGTACAGCAAACAATGAAGCAATGCGACGCCATCGCTGACAACATGATAGCATACAGGGAGCTGTACAACCAGCTGGAAGGCCAATTCGACGGCTGCGAGTTGCGACACATTGGCCGCGAAAGCAATGAAGAAGCCGACATCCTCGCCAACCTCGGCTCAGATCGAGCTCCGGTTCCACCCGGAGTCTTCCTCGAGTGCATCACGCAGCGCTCTATCAGGGTCCGGCCTCCGCCAGAACCCCCTGCATCGACAACAACGACCGCCCACCCGCAAAGCACGGAGAAGGAGCCCATGGAGATCATGCTGGTCGAACCCACATGGACAAGCCCGTATCTGGCCTACATGCTGCATCAGCGGCTGCCAGAAAACCCAGTCGAAGCAAAGCGCATTGTCCGCCGCTCGAAGGGCTTCACCATTATCAAGGGCGAGCTTTACAAGCGAAGCATCTCAGGCGTACTCCAAAGGTGCATTGATCCATCAGACGGCCAGGCTATTCTACTCGACATCCACGCTGGAATCTGCGGGCATCATGCAAGCAGTCGAGCACTGGTTGCCAAGGCCTTGCGAGCAGGATTCTACTGGCCCACTGCAATGCAAGACGCAGTCGAGCTCGTAAGAAGGTGCGTCGGCTGCCAAGAATTCGCCAACAAACCTCACGCACCTGCTTCAGCATTGAAAACCATCCCACTTGCATGGCCGTTCGCGCAATGGGGACTCGACATGGTAGGTCCCTTCAGGAAGTCCTCCCCGGGTGGGCACACGCACCTCCTGGTGGCAGTCGACAAATTCACGAAGTGGATCGAGGCGGTGCCAATCACAAGTTCAACCGCAACTTCAGCAGTCAACTTCATCAGGTCCATCGTCTTCAGATTTGGCGTGCCCCACAGTATCATCACCGATAACGGCACGAACTTTACAGCCGAGGAGTTCAGAGATTTCTGCGAGGAACAAGGCATCAAACTCAACTACGCATCCGTCTCACACCCGCAGTCTAACGGACAAGTCGAAAAGGCCAACGGCCTAGTCAGCAAAGGGATAAAGAAGCGTCTGCGAGTGCCGTTGAAACGAGCTGCAGGAGCCTGGGTAGAGGAACTTCCAAGCGTGCTATGGAGCCTACGCACCACGCCAAACAGATCCACCCAATACACACCGTTCTTTATGGTGTATGGCGCAGAAGCAGTCTTACCCTGTGACATTAAGTTTGACGCTCCACGGGTCGTGGCCTACGACGAGTCCGACGCAGAAGAGGCACTAGAAGATGACATGGACACTCTAGATGAAGCACGCGACATCGCCCTCAGCCGCACAGCAGTGTACCAGCAGGACCTGCGCAACTACCACGGGCGACGACTGCGACCCAGATCTTTTGTCCCAGGCGACCTGGTCCTTCGACTCAAGCAGAAGAAAGTGCACAAGCTCGCCTCCCCGTGGGAAGGCCCGTACATTGTGACAGAAGCAATCGGCAATGGAGCATACCGCCTGAAGGACCAAGCCACAGGAACAGTTTGCAGTAACCCGTGGAACGTGGCACAGCTACGCCGCTTCTACGCCTGATGTACCCTACACTGTAAACTCAAAGTAGCAGCAGGTTTCTTACGCACTCTTTCCCTCGCCAGGGTACCTAAGGGGACTGGAAGGGTTTTAATGAGGCGGCCTGTTTGCGAGAATAAATAAAGATGATTAGAGAAATTTTTTGTCACCCTCTCCTTTGCAACCTAGGCCGCCACTCGAACCACTCGGGGGCTGCGCCGTACAGGCATCACCCGAAAATCCTCGGCCGCCACTCGACGCACTCGGGGGCTTGCGCTGTACAGGTCTAAAGTTAGCCTAGGCCGCCACTCGAACCACTCGGGGGCTGCGCCGTACAGGCATCACCCGAAAATCCTCGGCCGCCACCCGACGCACTCGGGGGCTTGCGCTGTACAGGTCTAAAGTTAGCCTAGGCCGCCACTCGAACCACTCGGGGGCTGCGCCGTACAGGCATCACCCGAAAATCCTCGGCCGCCACTCGACGCACTCGGGGGCTTGCGCTGTACAGGTCTAAAGTTAGCCTAGGCCGCCACTCGAACCACTCGGGGGCTGCGCCGTACAGGCATCACCCGAAAATCCTCGGCCGCCACTCGACGCACTCGGGGGCTTGCGCTGTACAGGTCTAAAGTTAGCCTAGGCCGCCACTCGAACCACTCGGGGGCTGCGCCGTACAGGCATCACCCGAAAATCCTCGGCCGCCACTCGACGCACTCGGGGGCTCGCGCTGCACAGGTCTCAAGTTAGCCTAGGCCGCCACTCGAACCACTCGGGGGCTGCGCCGTACAGGCATCACCCGAAAATCCTCGGCCGCCACTCGACGCACTCGGGGGCTTGCGCTGTACAGGTCTAAAGTTAGCCTAGGCCGCCACTCGAACCACTCGGGGGCTGCGCCGTACAGGCATCACCCGAAAATCCTCGGCCGCCACTCGACGCACTCGGGGGCTCGCGCTGCACAGGTCTCAGTCAGCCTAGGCCGCCACCCGAATCACTCGGGGGCTGCGCCTAACAGGCATCACCCAAAAATCTTCGGCCGCCACCCAACGCACTCGGGGGCTCGCGCCGTACAAGTCCTACTCGAGAACCTAGGCTGCCACCCGATGCACTCGGGGGCTGCGCCGCACAGGTCTAACTCGAAAGCCTAGGCCATCACCCGATGCACTCGGAGGCTGCGCTGTCAAAGCCTAAGATATAACGTTCAGTTCGCACTCTTGCTCACCAAGTACGCCACCCGACACACTCGGGGGCTGCTCCACACGGGTTATGAGTTCACGACACAACGTTTTCATATATTTAGGGATTAACCCCGTATCAGCATATTTACATGCATACATATATTCATGTTACAAGTTAACATTATACAACAAGCTGTTTTTCTCAGTCGACAGGCTCTTCCTTTGGCGCATCCAGCGGCCCTACACGTTGCTCTGTATGATTCAGAACCTGTCGCATCACCCGACGTGCGGGTTCAAGGGATTCGGCATAATCAACATCCCTAGGCAAGCCATCGAGTATCCTATCCAAGGGAACATGAGGTCGATGCAGTCGAACATAGGCAAACGCTGTGTTGGCTCCGGCAACAAGCTGATTGAAGACGACCACCTTCAACGCCCTGCTACTGCGGAACCTCTCCAACAGCGCGGGCAACCCTTCCGGCTGCTCATCAAGGGGAAGAACACCTTGTTGATCTGCCAGAGTGCTTTCCTGCAACCTTCAAGAACAAATGCAGCTCGCCAGGTGCGATCCAGCATCCGCGCGAGTATACGGCTCTCTCCCTTGTGTACCCAGAATTGGCGAGCTTCGACCGAGTTACCGGTGGCCTCGCTATCCACGCGCTCATCCACTCGAGCGTTCTCGGCTTGCCAGTCGGGATTTAAACTGCAAATTAACGGGTCAAGGTGCAGAACAACACAAGCATGAAGAAATCAAAGAGAAGCAGCTAGAGCCCAAACCTTGCAGCTGTCGACATATCAGATCAATCCAATCAAGAAGGAACCGTTCGCGCTGACTGAACGGCCCAGCGGAACGCGCCCTGAGGCGGTCAAGCTCCACTTGAGTTCTCCGCACCTTCGACTCAGTTCAGTGATTTTGTTCCTCATATAATTAAACACTCGCTGATCGTTTCTGCTCCGCGAGGAGCTGGAGGAGTCGGACAACGCGAAGACGCAGGTGCAGCCGAAGAGGTACCCTCATCCAGCACGCACGGATGTCTTCCGCGACTTCAGGAGGAGCACTTCCGTCAGGCTGTCAATTTAAAGAACATCAGAGAGCACTATTTTCAACAAGACTAGACAAAAACACAGTCGCATGACAGAATCAGCATATCCATTGATTTCACCAAGTTTCATTACAAAAGACAAAAGAAGACCCCTACTACAACACTACATAGCAGAACCCGACGGTGCCCGGCTCTTTTTGGCGGCTGACTCTGCAAGCTTCCTCTCAAAGGTGTCAATCAGCTTTTTAGCTAACTTAGTCGCCTTGTCCTTGACGCTGGTCAGAGACTTGGACTTTCCATCGGGCCTTCGAGGGAAGTCGCTCACAGCCGCCTCAAAGTCACCCGAGATCCCATGACCGAGTAACAGACGGAAGGTAAGCTCGGAGCCGCGTACCGTCTGGGTGCGGGTGTAGTTGGCCATCACATTCGCCTCAGCAAATGGAGCCGCCAGCTTGTCAGCCTCCTTAGGCGCGGCCTGACCAGGGAAAACACCTTCATAGATGTTGGCCAGGGCGCTCGAGGACTTCTTCACAGCGTCCGCGGCGCACGCGCAAACCCGGTTGCAGAGGTCGACTGCCGCCGACAAGGTGGTATTCGCGCTGGACGTCCCTTCAGGGGGAGCACCACCACCAACACCTACATTCAGAAATAACACAAATAGTAAGGTCACCTGCAGGCAACAAAGGCAAAAGTAGGCTTCTATCAGCCGAGAACTTACCACCAATGGCCGTGGCAATGCTAATCAGGCGTTCGACCTGAACCTTTTCTGCCTCAGTCTGGGTCTCAAGCGACTTCTCCAGTTGCTGGACCCGCTTCACCAAGCCTTGGTTGTCTTCTGCAGAACACCCGAGCAAAAGATCAGAATTGCGGACAGTCGAAGAAAGTTCAAAAGACTCAGCAAAGGGATACTTACTCTTCGACTGCTCCAGCGCAGCACGAAGTTGACTAGCCTCCTGCTCCAGACGAATGAAGCGGGTGGCCGTTTCCATCTGCTGACGATAGACGGGCTGCGGAAAAAGAAGTATAAATCTGTACCCGACTATTCTAGTCACGCACATCTTCGGGGGCTACTCCCATCGGGAGCGCTGTTCGCGCACCCGATACAAGAATTCGCAAGATAAGAAAGAAGATACTTACATGCTGGATCAGATCAGCATCCACGGCAGTCGCATCAGCGGCATCATCCGGCCGGGTGGCCGTCGAAGGGTCCAGCACCGGAGGAGTGTTCGCCTGTGGCGCCTCTTCAGTTGTACCAGTCGCATGCTCCGGGGCAGCAGACTGGTGTTCCTCCTCACGAGGCGAATCATGGACATTACCACCTTGGTGGCTGCTAGCAAAAGATTCAGAAAACACCCAAGGAACAGAAAGAAGAAGCGAAACAGAAAGGTTCAGTCGCATAAAGCTTACCTGTCAGCATAGTCACCATCGCTGCTCATGGAAGGAGTCGGCATCCTCCCAAACCCCGCGGGAGGCGCGGAGTCCAGCGGAGTCACAATCAGAGAATCCACAAGCTTGTTCGCCTCTGAAGACGACGAGCTGGAGTCCTCCTTTTCTGCCTCCTTCAAGGGTGATGTCGCGGCGGCGGAGCCGACATGCTTTCGCTTGCGCCGTTTGAGCGGCGCCTCCTCCTCCTCCTCTTCCTCNCTCTGCTTCCTCGCTAGGCGAGGAAGCGGGGGAAGACTCTCTTCATCGCCGTCCTGCTCGGCAACGAAGGCGGCCTCATCGTGAGCGCCATTCTCCATCAACGGAGGAAGGCTCACGGATTTTTTCCGATCCTGAAGATCAGCAAGCAACAGTCGAAAGTTCAGAAAAAGACAGTCAACTCCAAGTAACGAAGAAACAAATTCAAGTACCTACCTCTGGGATCGGGTCGTCGAGCTGAAGGGCGCGACTGAACAAGTCACGTTTGCACGCGTCAGCAACCCGAAGGCTGGTGATGGCCCTCACCTTGATTGCGACTTGTGCATCGTCCATTGCGGGTCGACTGCCATTTCCCACATTGGGAGAGGGCGCTGTTGCAGAGGCTGCACCCTCAACCTGTGGAACATGGCGATCAGCTGGATTCCGCCGGCTTCGCGTCCCATCGTCTGATCAACCGCGAAGAAGCGCCTGCAGCGGCTTGATCGACTCCCTCTCCTCCGTCGACAGGGGATGCGACCAGGCGTTGGTCTTCTTCAGAGGCCGCTCAGCGGCGAAGTCGGGGATCCCGGCCTGGTTCCACGTGATGTAGAACCACTTCTTCCTCCAGCCTTGCACGGAGTCGGACTTCTTCATGTGGAAGAAGTTCGTGTCGCCGCGCAGCTGGATTCCGAAGCCACCGACCGGGTAGGTCTCCTTCGACTTACCCGCCATCCGGCGCACCAGGAAAATAGACTTCCACAGTGCCCAGTGGGGTGCGATCCCCAGGAAACACTCGCAGAGCACGATAAAGCTCGTGATGCTCAAGACGCTGTTGGGAGTCAGATCATGGATCTGAATCCCATAGGCGTACAAGAGCCCACGGACAAAATCGTGCAAGGGGAACCCGAATCCCCGCGGAAGGAACTCCACGAAGCAGACGCGTTCCCCACTGCGGGGAGCAGGGACGGAATCCTTACCGGGCGCCCGCGTCGTCGCCACGGCCTCCGGTGGCAGCAGCCCCTGCTGGCGGAGGCTGTCGAGCTCCGCCGCTTTGACGGAGAACTTGCTCCAGTCGCCCTCCACCTTTTTCATCCGGCGTCGTCGCCGGCGGCGGCGGAGGAGCTCTCAGTACCCTTGCTCCTCTTGTGGCCCATGTCGCCGGAGGAAAGGGGAGAACTTTGTTGGAAGCTTTTTGGCGAGGAACAATGGAGGCAAGAACTGGCGGCGAGATGGAGGAGAATGAGGATGTGTGAACTGCCTCTGCACCGCGGTGAAAAATATATACCGCGGGCAGCTCATCACGGCCGTCCATCGTGCAACTGCATCGCGCCGCAAGAATCCAGCCGCCCACGTGTCGCGCGACGGACACCCCAGTCGTGCTCCACTATGCACGGGAAACCGAAGCATCATCATCACGCCGCGGAGTTTTCGCGCCCAACGGTCCATATTCAGCGGTCGTCGCTGTGGCAGCGGGCCCACCATCGTCACGTCCCGTCGGGCGCAGAGCCTGTCGAGTCATGTCATCAAAAGCGTCATCCCTGACGTCATCATGGAAGTGTGTCAAGTAAGCCAAGCAATTGGCTGAGCATTCGATAGCCGTTCGACTGAACCAAGTACGTTCGAACCAAACGTTCGAGTGGAGTAAGACGAAGTAAGCTTTTTTAAAAAAAGCTGATTTTATGACAAGTTAGTAGGCCGTCAAGGCTGAGCGAAAGAGTAAGTCGAGCCTGGACAGTTTCGACTCGGACAAGTTCGAGTCATCTGTTTACTCCCATCGGGAGCGGGCTTTTCGACTGAGGAAAAATTGAGTTTAACCTCAATTGCAAGCAATTCAGCTTAATCTCGGGGGCTACTCCCATCGGGAGCGCTGTTCGCGCACCCGATGATTATGAAGAAAAGCAGTCGAAATGCTGCGACTCCGAAAAATCAAGACGGCGCACCCGAAGAATCAAGACAAGCTCACTCGAAGCAATCTTCATCAACGATTCCATGTGGCGTGCCCTGAAGGGGGGAGTCCTCCACTCGACTCTGCGATTCGACTGAGCACTCGGGGGCTACTGTCGTGGGGCTACCTTTCGGGTCACCCACGGTGATGGTACTTGGGTCACGCCAAGGAAGGCCCAGCGAAGCCCAAGAAGGATTCCGTATGCAACAAGTAGTCGACATTAGGTCGGTGAGGAGGTTTCCATATCTTGTACGTGCAATCGCACCGTCCACCCGAGACCCGGCCTGTAGTATAAAGGCCGGGAGGGTGCGCCGTCTAGGGCATCGAATCATTGAGCATCGCATTGTAGCCACCAATCTATAATTCCAGACAAGCAGGAGTAGGTCTTTACCTCAACTCGAGGGGCCGAACCTGGGTAAATCGCCCCCTGTTAGCCGTCGTGTTCACCAGCCAGATCTCTCTCTTTCTCCCTCAATCAACCCGGGGTACTCGACCCAGGGATTTGCCGAGCCACAAGCTCGTCACCGGCACTCGGAGACTACATCATCTGAAAGTCATGAGTTATACATCAAGAAGTCCCGAGTCGTCGCAGGCAAACGACCCGGCACTCGGGGGCTACATCATCTGAAGTTATGAGTCATCAATACAAGCTCCAAGCTGTCACAAGTTAACAACTCGGCGCTTGGGGGCTATACATATACCGGTGTAAACAAGCTCGAGCAAAGTCATACAACTCGTCAAAAGGACTCGGACAAAATTCCGACTCGCCATCAACAAGTCGCTCGGAGAAGTCGGCATTAACAAGTCGACAGGAGAAGTCGGCAATGACAAGTCGGCAGGAGGAGCCGGCGTTAACAAGTCGGCAAGCGAAGCTGGCATCGACGACTCGGCAACGCCTACATCGACAACTCGGGAAAATCTACAACGATAACCCAGCAACATCTACATCGACAACTCGGCAAAGTCTACATCGACAACTCGGCAAAGGCTGAAGCCGGGTTCCGCGACATCGTCGACATCTACGACTCGGCAAGCACTACATCTACAAGCCGGCAAAGAACCCGGCACAAACTCCGTGTCCCATTTCTTCAACAAATCAAGACCTTCCGCATGACTCTGCGAGTCATCCAAAAGCTCGGGGGCTACTGACGGGGATATGGGACACGGGTACCCGCAAGGAGGATCAACGAGGCCCACCAGGAGGAAGCCCAGCAGGCCGACTCTAGTTAGAATAGGAAAAGGACTCACCTTTCCAACTTGTAATAGATTAGCCGAGTCCTAAAAGGACTCTACTTGTAAGCCGGCCTCCTCCACCTTTATAAGGAGGGGCAAGGCGCCCCAAAGAGGGCACGACCCAATAGGCCTAGACAGACCCGACAGACCCAACACAACCAATAGAGGAGCCGCCTCATCGGCGACTTCCACCATGAGAGGAATACAACCTAGCCACAAATAGCACGTAGGGATATTACCGGATGATGTTTCCCGGGTTCCGAAGCTGTATAAATCTTGTCTCCCGTGTCGTTCTTCTACTAACCCACATCGACGATGCCCGCGCGTACGTAGTCCCTTATCTTCACCGTCGGTTCATACCACGACACCAGGAGCTAGCGGCCGCCGAGCAGAAACTTGCCGCCGAGTCCGAGGTCGCAAGGGCCAGCCTGAAGGAGCTCCGCGAGCTGCTAGACGCCTGCGAGGGGCAGCTGGCACCTCGTGAGGCAGAGCTGAAGCGGCGCGAGGAAGAGCTCTCCCTCCAGGAGAAGGAGCTGGACCAGCGCGAGGAGCAGGTCCATCTGCTGGAGGGGGCCAGGCCACCTCGCGGAGCAGGCACGAGACACCGCGCAGCACGGCCGGGCCATGACGCGCCAGCGCCAGCGCATGCTCCACGACCTAGTGCTCCGCGCGAACGCCGTCGGGGACGACATGAGGATCGAGGTCCCCCACTTTCCCTCAGGAGGGAGCGATGACGAGGCCGCGTACACGCTCTTCTTCGGGCAATTCCTTGGGAAGCTTGAAGAGGTCGCGAAGCGCTTCGACGAGCGCGTCGTGGAGGAGAGCCGCGATCTCCTCGTCCTCGCCACCAGCCGCGTCTTCAGCAACCTCCTGAGGCTCCAGCCGTCGCTCGACCTCGAGGCCATGATGGCGCCGGTCGATATCCGCGGCAAGGCGCAGGAAGCTGCTGAGGTGCTCGCCAGGAAATATGACTAGGTCTTGGTCAATGAAGACGAAGGCGACGGCGAGGAAGATGCCCTGGAGGCGGAGGCTGCCGTGGACGGAGCGGGCACCTCAGGAGGCGCGACAGCTTAAACTCCTTCCTATAGCTGGACGTGCATGGGGCACATTTTACCTTAGTCATTTTGGTTGGAAGACTTTGTAAAGACTCGTTAAGTTTATTGGAATGTGCTTGTGGACGTCCCTTGGGAGGCTTTTGTCTTTCCCCTTCATGTCTTTTTCGCTCTACGTCTTAGGACCCTCTCTTAACGCTACACCACCGCCGCTTCGGTATGTGAGAGTCAGGGCTCCACAAGGCCGGGGGGTGTGTGAGGCCTCAAGAAGTAAGAGCTCCTCGGAGCGCGATGCTTGGGGCCCCCCTTCGACGTGCAAGCAGCCCATGAGGCATAGGAGAGAGAAAAGAGACTCGAGGGGCAAAAAACCAGCGAGAGGAAAATCAAACAAGTGTTTAGACTTAGCTTGACGAGGCGTTTTCGCCTTGGAGAGGGTGTTGGTTCCCTGGCGAGGCGTTGTTGCCTTGGAGAGGGTGCCTGAGGCTTGTTTCCTGCACTTGGACAGATAGGCATACCCACAAGCAATAGATAGCTAGATAACTCATGGTGCTCGTAGGTTCCTTCATGTGTGTCTCGCGAGGAGAACATGCACCAAGGTTTTTGGTGATCCTTGGTGAGTTGACGTGCGCGGGAGCTGACCCATGAGTTCAGAGCTCCTTGGGAGTTGACATGCATGAGAGCTGACCCGCAAGTTCAGAGCTCAGATCCCTTGGGTTTGAGGCACTGCCGGGATGCTCCCGTGGCATGGCACCATGCTAGTCCCCGCTCGTGAGATACACAGGAGGCATCATACGAGCGAGAATAAACAGCAATTACATAGCAGCTTACCGAAGCAACGAAATATGCTGACGCGATGCGCAAAGGTTCAAAATGACCTGAAACAGATGTTCATTACACTGGCGTGGCCAGAAACACAAAAAATCCACCATGTCAGGCATGGGGTTCCACATGCTGTGGCTGAGACTCTCGAGGGGGCGTGCTCGTGGCGACGCATGTAGGGAGAGCTCAGAGGGGCCCCCTATGCGGGGGTGGCTTGGAGCCTGCGTTCCACCATGACCGGCATGGGGATCCACCTCGCCAAGGCATGGTGCCTGAAGAGGTTACCTTGCCGAGGCTTGGTGGCTTGGGAGTCTTCTCGAACGGCCCGCGGCAACGTATAGTAGAGAGGGTAGCCCGAAGTTTTTCCTCGTGGAGGATGATGGCGCGTGGCTCTCCCTTGATGCAAAAAATTGCTCGCCGAGGGCGATCAGGGGTAGAACTTGCGCAGGTGCTGGATGTTCCAGGGGTTGGCGACAGGAACGCCGTCCTCTGTCTCGAGCCACGCAGAGCCAGGCCTGGCGATGTGCACGACTCTGTAGGGGCCTTCCCACATTGGTGAGAGCTTGTGGAGGCCTGCCCTGGAGAGGATTCTCCTCAGGACAAGGTCTCCTGCTTCGAGGGGATATGAGGTGACCACCTTGACGGGGTGACCCTGGAAGTAGTGGCGCAGCTTCCTGGAGGCGATGAGGAGCGAGAAGAGGAGCTTTTGCTGCATGGGGTAGCGCTCGCGAGCATCTCGCGGCACTGTGCTGACGAAGTAGACGGGATGCTCGACAAGGGTAGTTGTTGGCGTAGCAGCGGCTGGCTCCTCTCCAGGCTTGGTGGATTCCTCGGCAAGGGCTTCTTGAGGCTCTGTTTGGGGAGGCTCGGCAGGAGGCTGGGTGCTTGACGAGGGTGTTTCCTTGTCGGGTGGCTCTGGGCTTGGCGAGGCGGTGGTCTGCTTGGCGAGGACTGGCTCTTCCCTTTCAGCCACCAAGACCGCGCTTGCCGTCTGAGGAGTGGCTGCAAGATACAGCTTCAGAGGCTCGCGATGGCGTGGGGCAACCATGATGGGCGGGCTCGCCAGGTATTTCTTCAGGTCCTCAAAGGCCTTTGCTGCTTCAGGGGTCCACTTGAAGGGACCGGACCTCTTCATGATCTTGAAAAATGGCAGCGCCCTCTCGCCGAACTTGGAGATAAAACAGCCAAGGCTGGCCATACATCCCGCCAAGCGTTGCATGTCCTTGAGGCGACGAGGAGGCTGCATCTGCTCTATGGCCTTGATCTTGTCGGGGTTGGCCTCGATGCCGCGGTGGGATACCAGGAACCCGAGGAGCTTGCCTGAAGGGACCCCGAAGACACACTTGGCGGGGTTCAGCTTGATGTTGACCTTGCGCAGGTTGGCAAAGGTCTCCTCGAGGTCCTGGATGAGCGTGTTTTCTTCGCGAGTCTTGACCACGATATCGTCGACGTAGGCCTCTGCATTCCTCCCCATTTGAGCCCCCAAGGCGATCCTCATGAGGCGCTGGAAAGTGGCGCCGGCGTTCTTCAAGCCGAAGGGCATGCAGACGTAGCAGAACACACCACAAGGGGTGAGAAATGCTGTCTTCTCCTCGTCCTCCTTCGCCATCTTGATTTGGTGGTAACCAGAGAAGGCATCCAGAAAACAGAGGAGTGCGCAGCCGGCGGTGGAGTCCATGATCAAGTCGATCCTCTGGAGGGGATAGGGGTCCTTGGGGCAGGCCTTGTTGAGGTCGGTGAAGTCGATGCAGAGGCGGCTTCCTCCGGTGTGCTTGGGAACGACCACACCGTTGGCGAGCCAAGTGGGGTGGACCACTTCCTTGATGATGCTGGCCTTCTTCAGCTTTTCCACCTCCTTGACGATGAAATCTTGCTTCTCTGGCGCCTGGCGCCGCGCTTTTTGCTTGACGGGGCGTGCGTTTGGACACACGGCTAAGTGGTGCTCGATCACCTCCCTCGGTACTCCGGACATATCTGACGGTTGTCCATGCGAACATGTCAGAGTTTGCCCTGAGGAAGGCGACGAGCACGCTTTCCTATTTGGGAGGCAGGTTGGCGTCGATGGTGATGCTAGCCCCCGAGCCGTTTGCCTGAAGAGGCACTTGCTTTGTCGCGGCCTTCTCCTGAGAGAACAGCTGCTTCTTCTTCGCGGGGGGCCTCGGGAGGGGTTCCTCATCCTCGTCAGCGGGTGACGCCACCGCGGCAGCCTTGTAGGCCGCTTGCGCGGCGTACACGGCGTCTGAGACTACGCCGCGGATGACGATGGTGCCACCCGAGCCAGGGAGCTTGACGAGGTTGTAGGCGTGGTGGGTCACCGCCATGAACTTGGCGAGGGCGGGGTAACCGAGGATGGCATTGTAGGGCAGGCCGATGTGCGCGACGTCGAAGTCGATCAGCTCGGTGCGGTAGTTGGCCTGGGTGCCAAAGTGACGGCGAGCCTCACCTGCCCCAAAGGGGTGGTAAGACCCTCTGTCACCCCCGAGAAGGGCCTGGTGGGCATGAGCCGCTCGTAGGGCACCTGCAGCTTCTCGAAAGTCTCGACGGAGATGATGTTGAGGCCGGCACCCCCATCAATGAGCGTCTTAGAGACGGCGATGTTGTTGATGGTGGGGGTGCAGACCAGCGGGATGGTGCCCACAGTCGAGGTGGACTTGGGGTGGTCGGTGGAGTCAAAGGTGATGGGGCACTGGGACCACTTGAGGGGCCTGGAGGCCTCGACTCCAGGAAGGGCTGCCGCGACCTCGCGAGCGAGTTGCTTGAAGTGGCGGTTGGAGCGGGGGGCCTGAGCCCCGCCGAGGATGCAAGCGGCTCGACGAGGCACCTGGTAGCCCTCGTCGGCCTCGGCAGGCAGGTTGTCATTCGCGGGTTGGACGGCGTTGGCCTGGGGGTTTTGCTGGTAGTTGTCGTTGTAGTTGTTCCAGCGTCACCCCCCGCGGCCGCCACGGCCGCCGCCGCGGCCCTGCTACCGATCATTTCCCTCACGAGCCTCGCGAGCCTCGCGAAGCCTCTTGAGGTCATAGCAGTCATCGGTGGCGTGGGAGTGCCTGTTGTGGTAGATGCAGAAAGGGCGATCGTCCTTCTTCTCGGGTCCTGCGGCTGGAGTGGCAGCTTGGCGAGGCTGCTTGGCGTCAGGCTCAGCCGCGAGGACCGCAGTGGTCTTGCGTTTCTCGGTGGATTTCTTCTTCTTGGACCCCTCAGCGGGATCCCCTGGCTCGTTCTTGACGAACAAGCGGCCCTCTTCAGCCTTGGCGCACTTGTCCGCCAAGTCGAAGAGCTTGACGACGATGGTGATGTTGTCGTGGATGCCAAGCTTCTCGAGCATCCGCACGCCGGTCACTCCAGCCTGGAAGGCCGAGATGACCTGCGCGTCAGTGGCGTTGGGGATCTTGTTGCGCACCTGGCTGAAGCGCTGGATGTACTTGCGGAGGGTCTCGCCAGGCTTCTGGCGCATGGCGCGGAGGTCGTTGTAGGTGAGGCCGCGCTCGTACGTGCCCTTGAAGTTGGCGACGATGCACCGGCAGAGGTCCTCCCAAGTGTTGATGGACTCGGCGGGGAGGTTGGTGAGCCATGAGGACGCGGAGTCCTTGAGGGCCATGGGGAACCAGTTCGCCATGACCCTGTCGTCGCCCCCGGCGGCCTGGATGGCCAGAGTGTAGAGCTGCAGGAACTCCAGGGGGTTGTTCTTGCCGTCATAGCGCGGAGGAAGATCCGGCCAGAACTTGACCGGCCAGACGACGCGACGGAGGCTGCGAGTGAACGCGGCCGTCGTGCCGTAGGTGACCGTGCCGTTGGCGAGGGTGGCGCGGAGGTGGCGCCCAGCGGTGGCGACGTTCTGGGCGCGGTTGCGGCGGTCCTGCCCGCGCTCGATGCTCACGCGCGCGTCCTCGGGGGCTCGCTGCACGATTTGGCAGTCGTGTGGCGACGACGCGTGCGACGCAGCGCGGCCGTCGCGAGGGGGAGCCCCCACTGGAGCAGGCTGCGGTGGAGCTGGTGGAGCTGGAGCGGGAACGGGAGCGGGGTGACGAGGAGGAATGGGGGGGAGCATGAGGCGCGCCGTGCGCCACGTCCCCTGCGCGGGCAGAGAGGACCAGCGAGCGAGACGGTGCAGGAGCGGCGGCACGAGCGGCGCCGATGAGCTCGAAGACGCGGTTGAGCCAGGCCTCCTGGGCCTCCGGCGTGGGGCGTACTACAGCAACTCCTGCGCCATGAGAAGCGCAGTCGCCGGACTGGGCGCAGGGCGGCCCAGCGAAGAAGAAGCAGCACGGTCCTGCGAGGGGTGCAGGGAGGAGGCTTCCTCCTCGCCGAGGTCGTCCTCAGCATGGTCGATGTCGTCGTCCTCCGGGTGCTCGATGCGGGGCTTGGGGTCGGCGTGGCGCTCCGGAGCAGCACTCCCACGCGGGCGGCCGGCAGGAGGAGCGGTGGCGATGCTAGCCGTCCGGCGAGCGAGACGTTCGGCACGAGAGCCGGCCATGGCTGTGTCGAGGATGAAGACGCGCCTCAGCCCCCTACCTGGCGCGCCAAATGTCGGAGATCCGTCCCAGGAACTAGGGATGTCTCTCAAGGTATCGTGTAAGGGGCTGAACGCGGAGTCAAACAACCCTCAACTTGCTCCGGCGACGGTGCTCGTCGGACTCGCTGCGGGACACACTGCAGAGATGGACACAAGATCTTACCTAGGTTCAGGGCCCTCTTTGGGAGGTAAAACCCCTACGTCCTGCTATGGTGTATTGCACTGCTTGGAGAGGTCTACAGTACAAGGAGAGCTTGTCGAGCTCGGGGTGGCTAACAATGGCTACTTGCTAGTCTTCAGATCTAGGGTTTCGTCTAAGCTCCAGATTCCGAACCCGAACCTAGAGTGCCTACCCCAGATCGAACCCTTTGCTTGGGCGTGCTCCCCCTCCTTTTATAGGCGTCTTGGACCTCTTCTGCCCAAACATTTGGGCGGGAAGGGTTACCACATGACGACGCGGAAGGAGGCAGGGTGCACGATAAAGGCGGAGTCCACCATAAAGGTAAAGCTCGTGGACGCGGTCCACGGCAGGGGAGCGGCGTCACCAAAGCTGAAAAAGGCCACCGGCCAGCCGGACGGTGGGCTGGCGCTTGCTGAGGTGGGATGTGACCCGCGGTGACGTCGTCCTTGGAGCGTAGCTGCAGACGGTTCCCTTGTCACCAAAGAGGCAATACTCGTTGTCCGCTTTGCTTGGTGCCGCTTTGTTGACTGCTTTATACATGGAAACAGCAACTGTGGCGTCGTCGTCATCGCGCGCAGGCGCGCGCGTCACTCTGCACATGGCGCAGAGCCCATGTGCGCTCTGCCGCGGAGGCAGAGATGGCTTCGCGAGGAAGGAGCCTCGCGAGGCAAAAAAGCCTCGCCGAGCCCTTCGGCTTGGTCCTTAGCAGGATTGCGGGTGGCGTCGGAGACGCCTTGTCGAGGAGCGGTCCCTCGCCAAGGGAGAGAACCCTCGGCGAGGAGAAAAGATCCCTCGCGAGGAAAAAACCCTCGCGAGGCTCGCCAGGCTTGGAGAGCCTGGTCCTTAGCGAAAATCATCCGAAGAATCTTGTGGGCCCTGGCAGGCCGGCCCGTGGTACCCTGGTTTCCACTGTGCCGACAGCTAGGCTTGCCAATCTAACCTTAGTATATTGCTGTGCATACATGGCTTACACCCACCGTATGCGAACACAGATATGTTTGACACTCGATCGTCACGGCCTGCCTCCACAACGGTAAACTTTCTTGGTGGTGCATACTAAGGAAGAACACGAGATTGGTATTACTTTTGAGGTATCACCTATAATGTTACCGCCGTATATCTAATACAAACAATATAGGTAGCACACAACATCTATTAATCATCTAATAAAATGTGTGCGACATGATATGGTATCCTGCGCCTTGATCTCCATCGTGCGCTCCGGCGCCGCACCGGGTCACTGTGTCTCCACGCCAAAAATTAAATATTTCGCTAAATACTTACCGTTACCATATCATATCATGCGCCCCTGCAAAATAAAGTTAGACGCCTCTACTTTATCTTTGCATATTTTACGTGGCTGAGGGGATTTCGCAAAAAGAACCGCCTTATAACTTACGAACCTGCAACCACAACACCGATAAAATAATTGTCTCTATTACACCCCTTTCGGGGCCCTCCTTTGAAGATGCCATACCACCAGTGCTAGAGAGACAGATACACACCAGCCACTTATATGGTGCAAGCCATATGTTAATCGTGAAACCAGTGTCGCATAAGAGTATGCGTAAAGTCGGTCTGGGCCGCTTCATCAAGCAATTCAACAGTATGAACAAATTCGCGAGAGGGTAACAATTATATGATCGAGTTCCCATATATTTCTATGTGGTCTAATCTGTGCTCTATATCTACGCATAGATCGGCTTTGATACCACTGAAGGGGTTCGTGTGTAGAAAACAAAAAAATTTTCTAACAACGCGAACAATAAACTAGCCAAGATCTATCTCTAGGTAGACATAAAGTAACGGAGGGATCCGGTGTTCATACCCTTGAAAACCGAAAGCATTACGTTCCAATGAACGTTGGCAATGAAGTTGTACGACGCCGACCTCAAGGTCGTGGAGTCGTACCGGCGACGAGTGCCGCAAGTGCAGCACCTCCGTAGTTCTACACACGTACGGTGTAGCGACGATCCCCCGGCTCCGGTCCAGCGGCAGCAACGGAAGATGAATATCTCGACCGAAGCACCAATATCACAGCGGTGGTATTTGGTGGAGAAATATCTAACCCCATATGCGGCTCCAATATTCCGGAACCACACGTGAGTGAGAGAGAGAATTGGGGAGACAATTGGATACCTAAAAGGAGAGGGGTGCCCCTCCTTATATAGGCTAAAGGAGGAGGCTACCCTCCTTGGCTAAGCAATGTGGGACTATTCCCACATGGCCAATTCGGCCAAGGGAGGGCAGCCAGCCCCTCTTGGGCTGCATTTGGCCAGGCCACTAAGGGGGGAAGCCGGCCAAACACTCCATGGGGCGCAGCCCCCACTTGGGCCTCCCCATGGGTGAGGCCCATTTAGGTGGGCTGCCCCTTTAATATTAAATTAAATATTTATTTAATTATTAATTACCTTAATTAATATTAAATACATACCATTTAATTTATCTCGCATCGAAACTCCTTTCGTTGCCCTCCGATCTCCATCGGATATTTTTCCCTTAATTCCGGCACTCCTTCGGAACCCCTCCAATCTCCATCGGATAATTCTCTATTATTCCGAAACACTTCGGAACCTCTCCGATCACCATCGAATAATTCCTGGAACCATTCCGGAGTTTGTCTCTCTTATTTCTTCGGTACCAAAACTATTCCTAAGCGTCGTCTGCCCTTAAGCGTGCCACCCTATGGTTCGGGATCACTCCAGACATGATCGAGACCCCTCTCCGATCAATGACCAACAGCGGGATCTGGAAACCCATGATGGCCCCTGTGTGTTCCGCGAAGTTCTTTGTCACTTGAACCTTATCGTTGTTCACCAATTCCTTTTGTCACACGATATCACAGTTGTCCGAGATCCCATCTCGTTACTTGACAAACTTATTTACTCGTCTCCATGATATTACATCTCCGTGACCTAGTCACATGCTTGCAAGACTTTGATGTAATATCACCGAGTGGGCCCAGTGATATATGTCCGTCACGCGGATGGACAAATCCCGCTCTTGATGCATACGCCTCAACATATTCCTTTAGGAAACCTGATAGACACCTTTATGATCACCCTGTTACGGTGTGACGGTTGATGCAGTCAAAGCTTCCCTCCGAAATAGTGATTAAATATGATCTCACGGTCTAAGGACTTGGTTACTACTACGTATCTTTTAAGTTATCGCAATGCCGATGTTTTGTGATAGGTCTTATTGCGTTAACTTACTTTGGGTGGTGTCTATCATGTCATTCCCCAATGACATGACTCCATTGTCAATTGACATAAATGTTCATGATCAGGAAACCTTGATCATCGGTAGACCAATGGACTAGTCAATGTAGAGGCTAATAAGGACCTGGTTGTTTATATACCACACTTGTATTAATGTTTCCGCTTAATACAGTTATAGCATGGTATAAAACTTATTATGAACATATGAGTTATGCTAATAAAACTCATTT
Organism: Puccinellia tenuiflora; assembly: GCA_012064385.1. NCBI lineage: Eukaryota > Viridiplantae > Streptophyta > Magnoliopsida > Poales > Poaceae > Puccinellia > Puccinellia tenuiflora. Next base: position 401,548 of record QRDG01002286.1, read on the forward strand.
ATTATTTGCCTCTAGGGCATAACTCCTACAGGTTTGGTGTGCGGCATTCGGACGAAAGTCTGCCCGACTTGCGTCAGTGCCAGCGACGACATCGCCTTCGGCCGTTGTTTCCTCCTTGGAGGCGTCGCCGTGAAGCGCCGGCATCCCCCCCCCCCCCCCCCCCCCCCCCCACTCTCATGGTGGTGTTTGTAGGTGAAAACCTGAATTCGGCGTGCCAGATTGGCGATGACGGCGTCCTCGATGTCGCTCCTTTGTTGAAAGCATCGCTTCGGAGGCAACACCGCTTCTCACAGTCTTTGGTGTCGCGTCGGTGTTCCGCACTGTTGCTCAAGGCTTGAGCCTATAGGACGTCATGTACGCCAGGCTGGTGCCTCCAAGATTGCTACTTCCTCAAGACTGGTCAAGTCCTGCCTTCCGCTTGCCGATCTTCTAGGCGCTATGGAGTGTTGGGTACGTTGGCTAGGGCAGTCGAGTTGAAGTGGTCGTTCTTTGGATGGTGGCCGGTGTTGGTCGAGATGCGGTATCGTTGCTCCTGTTGAGCAGAGCATGCCTTCTAGTTGTGGTTGTAGTGTGTGTGTGGTTGCTAATCTTTTGATTAGCGGTGTCAGCCGTAAAGCGTTGTAGCCATTCTTTGGCGTTTTCTTTTAAGCTTAATACAAAGACGAACATATCTCCTGCGGGTTCTCGAAAAAAAAGATAACTCTTTGTTTGACCTGTCTTCCTTTGATTGACCTCCCGCTAACCAATATCCTCTGATTCGTCTTCGTGCAGTGTGATTGATCTTCCTCTGAATCGTCACCTTGTGAGTGATATTCGTCCTATTCATTGTCTTGTGAGTGATCTTCATACTCCGATTTGTCTTGCTTTGATTGACCTTCAGCAAACTCTTATAACTCAGATTTGTCTTTCTTTGGGTGATCTTCCGCTGACTCATCTACCTCAGATTCGTCTCGCATTGATTGATCTTTCTCGGATTCTTTTCCCCTGCATAAATCTTCTTCTGATGCTTCTATCTCGGACAACTGTTCATTTGATTCGTATGGTTCTTCCACTGGCTTATATTGATTGTTCCTTATTAGAAGGTTTAGTAAGCATTTGAAGGCAAACAACAAGAGCAGGCATACAATAAACTTAACATGGCCATATTGCATTTGTTTAACAGTGGACAAATCACCAACAAAGGTCACCATTAGGCTCAAAAAACAAACAAAGGTCACCATGGTTAGCGGGCCTTGGAATATCTCAGTTGTGGTTAGTGGCTATCATTTGTTGTTTGTGCAACTATTTTGTCTCTATATATCATTCATGGCTGTCTCTGAGATGTCGATGTAGGTTCAGTTCCATTTAGTAAATGCATAATATGCAGTTATTTTTATCACCTCATATAGAGCCACACTGGGATGTCTTGCATTCACCAGCTTACTTGCAGTTACCTTAATTTTCTTACGACGATAGCTAGAGCTAGAAATGGACATATCTGATGTTGTGAGAACTCTGTAGGTTTACATGCAAGGTAACTGTCCACGTGGAGACATTCACAGACTCTAATGTGGAGTGCGTCAGTGAACCCAAACCTCAGAAGAAAGCTGCTCGGGAACAAGCTGCTCAAGGGGTATTATGGTGCCTTAAGTGCCTTGGTCATGTGAAGTAATCCCAGATGTGCTCCATCAAGTGTGGTGGCTGCTGCCCTTTTGTTGGTGTCTGATCCATCATAATTCATAAGAGCAGCGTTGGCTCTTTATTGCGTCCAGGGTTAGGGTCAGCTCAGTATGATCATGTTGTCGGCTAATGCTTATGTATGACTGAACTCGATGCTCTCTAGACCCTAGTCCAAGTTGTATTTCCAGTCAGACTAGAAACCCTCAGTATTAGCATATCTGTTCATATTATCATGCAAGAGCACCCTTTGTGTATGTATGCACTCTGCTCTCACGGCACAATGCTCTTGTTTCGTACTTATGACGCCTCTGTTGGATGTCTAACAGCTAGGATAAGGACTGCAAATTTCTAAGGAATCAAGGTCAATTTGCATACACGTATTCCGAATATACAACCTATAAGGGATGAATATTCTATGACATCCGCAAAAAGTTATTGCCAAACATAAACAGAGCAAGTAGTATCGATAAGCAATCAAGAAAGAGGAGCGCCCAAATTTGTAAATTATGTGACCAACAGCAACAGACCTGAACTGAGTGAGCTCTGTTAATCGAACTGATGTATCCAATACCGAACAGACTGCATGGTGATACGGATTTTTTTTTCGAGCAACCGATCGGAGGTTCACGGAAGACAAATACGAATTCGGTCGGATAGTTGCCGGACATGGTCACCGATACGGATAGCAATTCACGGATACGTATCATTTCACAGTTATTTCCGACAAGTATCATATTTCACGGTTATATCGGACAAGTATCCAGCAGAATATCCGGCAACTAATATCATGTACAATATTTATATGATAGGTGAATCTTCTATGTTTTAACTATTCATTCTTATTAAATTGACTTATAAAATAAACTAGACCATGATAGTGTGCATTGCCGCAACTGTCTGTTTCTACGATAGGACACGACGATGGTAATTTTTGTAATATATAGACACGAGACATGAAATTTAAATTTGTATAAACAGGCTGATATATTAAAAATTAATTGAGAACTGGCCCATACCAAAGTGGCCTCTTAAGAAAGAGCGATATAAGTATATGAGAGTTTGGAAAATCCAAATATCCAATAAAATATGAACGGTAAAATACACTGCCTTGATGTAAGGACATGTGACTAAAGTGTCAAGTATAGAATCCCAAAAATCTGTGCACTGAAATGATTACATTTAAATTTATCACTGGCCATTGAACAAAAGTATCAAAAGATATATCTTCCGAGACATTTAGATAACAGATAACAATAATAAGAAATGCACCATAAGACAACAGTTACAACATAGTGAGTACAACTTTCACGACAAGGAGTCTTAATACTACCAAGGCAAATGGATATTTGCCTCCCAGTTCTAGCATTGCAAGAAATTTTCACTTATGCGGGCTTAAGGATGAGGAAATTATCACTTGAAAGAACAAAAACGTGTGAATCTAAGAGCATTCTTCCCTATATCGGCTTCGTATGATAAACTAACAAATAAACTTTCTCCTCCTTGGCTTAGTTAAATTATTTTTTGCTGTGAGCCACCAGACGATCTTCAAACCCAGATTACGCAATATTTTGTAGACTTAACCTGCAATAATCACATTCATTCTCAACATAAAGTTACTGAACTTCGGATAATGTTTCCATACCAAAATTAAAACCAAATTTGACTATCATTATATGGAACCGAGCTATAGCTATGGATTTGCAGTCAAGACGTAATTAGTTTAAGGAGGTTGCACTCCTTGTTAGAAGTAGTATCGTATTTCTATACGACTTGTAACAGGACTCTGAATCCAAACCTTGTACAATGCTAGCACAGGCATATGGCCAAATATAAATAGACCACGATGGGACTCGGGAGATTATCCGCGTAGCCCAAACCTACCTGATCATACGTTTTACATGGTATCAGGCCGGCTCTTCCACCGACGAAACTGGTCGCCAAAAACCCTAGCTCTATCCCCGCCGCCGCCGTCGGCTCCTATCGCGCTGTCGCGCCATGGCTTCCACATCCTTCAACCAGGCAATCAACCTCGGTGCACCGTCGTCGGACAAATTAACGCGGGCAAACTACTCCATGTGGCGGGCATAGGTGTTGCCGCCGATCCGTGGGGTTCGTCTCATCGGGCTGCTTGATGGCACCAACGTTGCTCCGCCTGAAGAACTGGTTGTCGAAGCCGACGACGCTGACAAGGCCAAATAGAAGAAGATCCCGAATCCTGTCTTCGATGCGTGGATTTCTTGGGATCATATTGTTCTTGGTTACCTACTCCAGTCGCTCTCCTCTGAAGTCCTCCCAGATGTTCATCGGCTTGAGAACGCCGCCGGAGTCTGGAAGGCCATAGAGGAGATGTTTGCCTCTCAGAGTCAAGCCAAGGTTACAAACTTGCGCATTGTCCTGGCAAACATGAAGAAGAAGCAGCTCTCCACGTCCGTGTTCCTCACCAAGATACAAGGAATCGTTGACGAACTTGCTGCAGCTGGGTGTCCTATCACTGATGGGGAGCATGTCTCCTTCATCCTGGCCGGGCATGATCGCAGCTACAATGCCCTGGTCGTCGCCATTTGCATGGGAACCACCATCTCGCTGGCCTCTCTCTACTTGCAGCTGCAAGCCTACGAGCAATGGCAGGAGATGCGGCAGCAACCCTCCGAAGGTGACTTCAAGATGTCGGCCAACCTTGCTTCTCGACAAGGCCGTCCCAACTTCAACAACAACAGACCACAGGGTGGTCGTGGTGACCGCGGTGACCGGCACGATGACCGTTGCTGTCGTGGTGGTTAGCACGGCATACCCATCGGAGATGGGGAATTTGTGGGACAAGGCGACGATGGCGTTCCGGCGGGATTGGGCACAAGCACGGCAAGAACACGCGATGTACCCAGGTTTGGGTCCCTCTTGGTGAGGTAAAATCCCTACTCCTGCATGTCTGATGTATATGATGGAATAGATCTCGGGCTACATGGTTGCTCCTTGAGCTGTGTTTCTCTCTCTAGCTATAGGAGGAAGAAGGGGGTAGGTGGAGATGAGAAGAGCCTCCACCTCCCAAAAATATCTATCTAGGGTTTCCCCAAAAAACTTGCCTCTCAAGGGCTCCCTGGTACACCTTATGAAGGGGATGCCCAGGGGAAAAAGCGGTGGCCCAACTAGTACTACTCACGCACATGGGATGCCAGCCTGATGTGGCCAGCCAGGCGCAGCCAGACCGGCGCAGTCGGATTGGAGCAGCCGGATTCGAGCAGCCGGACTGGGGCAGCCGGACTGGGGCAGTCGGATTGGAGCAGCCGGACTGGGGCAGCCTGCAGCCAGCAGCCTACAGTCTCAAGGCAGCCAGCAGCCAGCCGACCGTCTGCTTGATCTTCATGGTTTGCTTCTCTTGTTCTCTTGTTGAGTCGTGGACTTTGGTATACCGGGGGGTTATCCCCCCGACAGTCACGACAATCGGTATGATGATTGTCCTCCTCGCCAAGGAAGAGGTGGTGGACGTGCGCCTCTGGCAAGGGGGCGTGGACGTGGACGTGGACGTGGTCATTGCCGCACAACACTGTGGGATGACGTCACGTGTCAAATATATGACAAGGATGGCCATGCCGCCAAAGATTGTTGGAGACGTTTTGATGGCTATGATGATCGCTCATGCGGTGACAAAGAAGCTCATGCTGCTTATGGCATGGACACAAATTGGTATGCTGATTCCGGTGCCACCCATCACATCACCGGCGACCTAACAACATGACGGTTCGTGATCAGTATATGGGCTATGACAAGGTCAACACAGCTAGTGGGCAAGGTATGACTATTTTCCATGTTGGTCATTCAATTGTTCGTAACCCTGGTCAAAATTTTAATCTTCGCAATGTCTTGCATGTTCCAAATGCGTCCAAAAATTTGCTATCGGTTCATCGCTTCACATATGGTAATCTTGTTCTCATAGAATTTCATCCGTTCTTCTTTTTTATCACGGATCAGGTCACACAGAAAATAATTCATAGAGGACGTTGTGTCGGTAGTCTTTACCCTCTTATTTTGTCATTGGTTTCTTCATCACCGGTTCAGAAGCATGCTTTCACTGTCACGAAGCTGTCTCAAGCAAAGTGGCATAGTCGTCTTGGTCATCCCTCCATAGCTATTCTTAGGCAAATTGTTAGCAAAAATAAACTTCCTGGTATTTATGATTCCCGCATAGACTTAATTTGTGATCCCTGTCAACAGGCTAAGAGTCACCAGCTTCCATACCCCATATCCACCAGTGTATCTACAGCTCCCCTCCAATTAGTTTTCTCTAATGTATGGGGTCCTTCACCTACTTCTATTGGTCGCCATGATTATTATGTAAACTTTATCGATGATTATAGCAAGTTTACTTGGATATATTTTCTCAAGAAAAAATCCGATGTCTTCCCTACCTTTGTGAGATTTCAAAAAGTTATTGAATGTAAGCTTAACCGAAAAATTCTTACGGTCCAGTCAGATTGGGGAGGAGAGTATGTCACATTGAACTCTTTCTTCCAAACACAGGGAATATCACACCATGTTTCTTGTCCTCATGCACATCAACAGAATGGCTCTGCTGCAAGAAAACATCGCCAGATAGTTGAGGTTGGGTTAGCTCTTCTTGCTCAAGCTTACATGCCTCTCAAATTTTGGGATGAAGCCTTCCTCACAGCCACATATCTCATCAATATGCTTCCTAGCAAAGTCATTAAACATGACACACATATTAATCACCTCTTAGGGACACGACCAAATTATTCTTCACTTCGTGTTTTTGGTTGTGCGTGTTAGCCAAATCTTCGTCCTTACAGTAAATGGAAGCTTGCTTTTCACTCTACACAATGTGTCTTCCTTGGATATAGTCCTCGTCATAAGGGCGTTAAATGTTTGAAGTATCCAAGGGTCGTGTCTATGTTTCACGGGATGTAGTTTTTGATGAGGTGATACGTCGCAGACGTATCTACTTTTGCAAACACTTTTCTATTATTTTGCCTCTAATTTGCATGATTTGATTGGAACTAACCCGGACTGACGCTGTTTTTAGCAGAATTGCATTTAGTGTCTTGTTTTTGTGCAGGAATAAAAGGTCCATAGAAAATTCCCAAAAATTGGAAAAAAGGATTTTGAAGGAAATAAGCCACGGAGCCAGGAGGTCTCGTGGAGGGCCACCCCAGGAGCAGGGGCGGGCCCCAGACGCGGCCAGGGGTCGCCTCTACCCCTGGTACACCGCCTCTGGCCCCCATTTGGCATATAACCTCCACCTGACCTAAAAACGCGACCCCCTGAAGACTTCTTCCAGAAACCATATGGAGCTCCGCCGCCACCTTGAAACCCAAATTCGAGGTCCAGGATCGTTGTTCCGGCACCCTGTCGGAGTGGAGATCATCGCCATCATCATCGCCAACGCCTCTCCATCAACCATCCATGATTCCCCCATGCATGTGTGAGTAGTTCCCTGCTGTAGGCAAGGGGATGGAAGGGATTGAATAAGATCACTCATGTAATTTGATGCTAAATTGTTTGGGCATGATGCCTAGTATACTCTATTTGTGTTAATTGTCGTTGTTGCAACTAGTTGTGCTTAATGCTTGACACTAGGGCCCGAGTGCCATGATTTCAGATCTGAACACGTTATGTTTTCATAAATATAATTGATGCTTTGGATCATATCTACTAGTTGTATGCACCTGTTGTTGTCCGGAACCGGCGACCCCAAAGGGAAAGGGTAGGAACTTGAGGATTACATGTATTCACCGTGTGTTAATGCTTTTCTCCGGTGTTCTATTAAAAGGAACATCTTAATTGCCATTAGTTCCATTATTGGCCCGGCTGAAACTGGATGGCAGGACAAAAGATGTCGTGCAAGTTCTTATTGCAAGCATGTTCGGCTAAATTAGGAATACATGCCTATGATTGATTGATACTGGATGCTTTATTATTGTTTGTTCGCATTGTGCCCTGTTATAATTATTACATGAGATATCTTATTCATGCAACGCCCGTCTATCTGTCCCTATGTCCGCGGTGCTTTTAATCCTGCTACTTACGACTGTTACTTTTGTTGTCACAATTGCCACTATAATTTTACTGCTGTTGTTATTGTTCCACTGATATTACCATATCACTGTTACTACTGATAAATTGCACCAAGTGAGTTCCTTTTCAGGTGTGGTTGAATTGACAACTCAACTACTAAGGCTTATAAATATTCTTTGGCTCCCCTTGTGTCAAATTGATAAATTTGGGTTTTACTTCCCTCGAAGACTGTTGTGATCCCCTACACTTGTGGGTCATCAAGACTATTTTCTAGCGCCGTTGGCGGGTGATGTCTACACACGCTTCTATTCTTGTAGACAGTGTTGGGCCTCCAAGAGCAGAGGTTTGTAGAACAGCAGCAAGTTTCCCTTAAGTGAATCACCCAAGGTTTATCGAACTCAGGGAGGTAGAGGTCAAAGGTATCCCTCTCAAGCAACCCTGCAATCACAATACAAAAAGTCTCTTGTGTCCCCAACACACCCAATACACTTGTCAGATGTATAGGTGCACTAGTTCGGCGAAGAGATAGTGAAATACAAGTAATATGAATGATTATAAGTAGTAGTTGCAATCTGAAATAAAAATGGCAGCAAGCAAACATGTAGCAGAACTTGTTGTAAACGGTGTTTCAATGCTTAGAAACAAGGCCTAGGGATCATACTTTCACCAGTGGTCACTCTCAACAATGCAATCATAATTGAATATAAATATAAGCACTTCCATATACTACTCCGAAGTATTCTCCGGCTGGATAACGAACACTAATTCATTGTGTAGGAATGCAAAAGCACGCCTCAAACATATATTCCCAAGTACTAATGAATACCCCACACTGGACCATGAGCATTCACAGGAGGTACTAACACACCACAATTTCATAGAGACATCCAACTCAAATAATAAATCAGTGAACAAGTATCTTGTGAAATATAGCCTAAAGACCCACACGGTGCACACACTGTCACCTTTACACACGTGGGACAAGGAGTCTCCGGAGATCACATAAATAAAGCCCACTCGAGTAACATAACAACATCTAGATTGCAAAGCTCATGATCACATATAGATCACATCATGGGAGAGAGAGATATAGACCACATGGCTACCGGTACGGCCCTCAGCCCCGAGGGAGAACTACTCCCTCCTCATTATGGGAGTCAGCAACGGCGATGAAGATGGTGGTGGAGTCGATGGAGATGGCTCCGGGGGCACTTCCCCGTCCCGGCAGGGTGCCGGAACAGAGACTTCTGTCCCCCGAAACTTGTCGGCGATGGCGGCGGCGCTGCAGATGTTTCTTTTGAATATGACGGGTCCGAATAGGTTTTATGCGTCGGGGGCAATATATAGGCGAAAGGGCAGCGTCGGAGGGCTCCCGTGGGCCCCACACCACCTGGTGGCGCGGCAGGCATGGGTCCCGCGCCACCCTATGGTGTGGCCGGCCCACGGCCCTCCAGGTCCTCTCCTTCGGGCTCTGTGTAGTCCATTGAATTATAAGACTTCTGCTTTTTGTCCCGTCCAATTCCGAGAATATTTCCTTAAGTACTTTTCTGAAACGGGAAAACAGAAGAAAACAGGAACTGGCACTTTGGCATCTTGTTAATAGGTTAGTTCCAGAAAATGCATAAAAATGCTATAAGATGTAAACAAAACATGTAGCAAATGGTATGAAAACAAGCATGGATCATAAGAAATTATAGATACGTTGGAGACGTATCAGCATCCCCCTGCTTAGTTCTACTCGTCCTCGAGTAGGTAAAACGATAACAAATAATTTCTTAGGAGACATGCTAACTCACAATCTAGATCAACATAGCAATGCAAAGCACATGATGTGAATAAGGTGAGCCAAAACAATTGTCTATAGTTGACATTAAGCAAACAATGATTAACAAATGCTAGCTAAAAGAAGCTAGAACTTTTCATGAATCAGTGTGTTGGAGACAAGGAACCATACATAAGGTTTAGAAAGAAGGATAGTAAATTGTGTCTCCAATGTAAAATGTCAATCAATCTTCAAAGCATCAAATTCAATCAATAATAGAAATAGCCAAGCTCAAGTCAAGTGTCCTTTATCCATCCACTTAACTTATCAACTGTTATGTAGTCCACTCAACTAATACAAGCAAGAAGAAGGCTTGGCACCATGAGGTTATGGCAAAGAGAATAATAATGGGGGTTTGGAAGGCCAAAAAGAAAGGCTCAAACAGTGGAAGAGGTAACCACAAGACAAGAGGAAGTCACGTAGTAGACACTGAATGAGGAGTAGTGATTGCCATGCAACGGATGCACATAGAGCTATATGAATGGAAGCTCTCCAATGAAACTAGTGGGGGTGCATCCAACTTGCTTGCTCATGAAGACCTAGAGCTCACTTGAGGAGGCTCATCGTTGGAATATACAAGCCAAGTTCTATAACGTTTGGTCCCCACATAGTTATACTAATGAAGCATGAAAACTCACTACAATGATGTAGGTGCTACTAGCACAAGTGTGGAATAAAAGGATAGTAGTGTTGCCCCCTCTCTCATTTTATATTCTTTTTTTTCTTTTTCTCTTTTTTTGCTTTTTGCTTTTTGAGGCCTTTGTGGCTCTTTTATATTTTTCTCTCATTGGTCTCTTTTGGACTCTTTTGATTGGCCACTTTGGACTCTTTTCAATATGCTCACAGGTAGAGGCAACACTCTATTTTATAAGATGATCATCACACTTTTTTGGTGTACTCAAAACTCAAAGACTAATACATGGTGTATGGTGGATATGCATGATCGAGCGTAGTGTGGAAAAGATGTAAAACATGTGGAAAACCACGCATCACACTAACTCAAATGGTCAAGCAATACTATATGGTAATGAAGTAAAAATGACATAAAGTCATGTAATGTAAATGATGGATGTTGCATGGCAATGTATCTCGGAACAGCTATGGAAATGCTGTGATAGGTAGATATGGTGGCTATTTTGAGGAAGATAGTTGGCTTATGTGTAGGAGAACAAGATGAAGATCTCCCACGGGGTTGGATGTACTTGCGAAGTATGCACCAATCTCAATGTGAAAAAGGGCAATGCAAAGTACCGAAGAGGCTAGCAAAATATGGAGGTGGAAGTGCCAAAAACCAAAAACTCACATAGCATGTTGTATATTGCAAACAACTAACAGTATCAAAGTTTTACAAATAGTTAGAGACACCCCGAGAGGGATCGTGGCGGTGACACAAGTGCCCCGTTGGCTTCCCCGACCGTTGCAGTAACTATACCATTAGAAACTTCTTTTCAACTAAGAGGAAATCACGACACTAAAGCACTATTGACTTAAGTTGTTTTTAGTTCAGAAAAGTACGGCTCCATGCTCTACTAACACATCTTCACTAATCAGCTCTTAACAACATTAGCCAACAAATTTGAACCATTAGTTATTTTAATACCTCAAAACAATTGAAGATGAGCAAGATATCTACACAATGGTCTACAAGACTATGCAGCTTTTCTCTATTTCATACCACTATCACAAGCATAGCATTTTCCAATCTAACACATCAACCAAGCAACTAAAACAACTCTCTAACAAATAGGAGTGAAACACAAGAGAGCTTAACACAAAGAACTAGCAGCTCTAAACAAGATAACATGCTAAAAGCGAGAGCTTACTAGAAAACAAACAGTAGCTAAGAATACTCAACAAATATAAGCGAAGCACAAGAGTATTCATATGAAAAAGCGGAGCGTGTCTCTCTCCCACACAAGAATGCTAGGATCCAACTTATTAAGCAAACTAAAACACACACTCAAAATAAAAACAGACGCTCCAAGCAAAATACATAAGATGTAGTGGAATAAAAATATAGTATCACTAGAGATGACCTGATAGTTTTGTCGATGAAGAAGGGGATGCCTTGGGCATCCCCAAGCTTAGATGCTTGAGTCTTCTTTAATTTGCTGGGGATGACCCACCGGGGAATCCCCAAGCTTAGGCTTTTCACTCTTCTTGATCTCATCACATCGTCCCTTTTGCTTACTTGAAAACTTCCACCACATCAAACTCAAAGTAATTCTCATTAGAGGGTTAGTGCATAAACCAAAAATTCACAAGTTCTACTGTGACACAAGCACACCTTAATGCATTATAACATTAGCTACAGCCACTGATGCTCAAAGAATCAAAAAGATCCAAATAAACATCGCAAAGGAAGCAATGCACAATAAAAGGCAGAATCTGTCAAAATCTGAACAGTCTGTAAAGATGAATTTTTTCGAGGCACTAGAGTTGCTCAAATCGAAAATCACTGAACTAGAAAAAGTTTCATACATATATGATGATTCAGCACAGAAAATCTCAAAGCATTTCGTCGCCTCTGGAATAAATGACGAATTTAGCGGTGACAGACAGAAATCTGTTTCCTGTGCAGAAATTCAAATATAGCAAAAACTTTCTACTAGAGACCTTACTTGGCACAACATTGCAAGAAAATAAAGATACGAAAAAGTTGCTACAGAAGTAAACAAACTTCTTGACTCAAATAAAAGAAAAGATACTGAAAATAAAATGATGGGTTGTCTCCCATAAGCGCTTTTCTTTAAAGCCTTTTAGCTAGGCATGGTAATTTTGATGATGCTCACATAAAAATGAGAGTTGGAGCACAATAAGGGAGCATCAAGAAGCAACTATAAAACTCATTTAAGTCTAACCCACTTTCTATGCATTGGAATCTTGTAAGTAAATAAATCCATGAAGCATAAATTGACTAGCATAGGAAGACAAAATAGGTGCAACTTCAAAAATTTCAACAAAAGGAGAGGAGATTCAATGTTATTGTGATATATGAAGCCATGTCTCCCTTTTTCATAAAAACTTTCAGTAGCATCATTGATAAAATCCACAATATAACCATCACATGTAAAAGTCTTATCATGATCCATATGCATAAAAGTGTCATCATTTTCCACATAAACAAAATTCTTCTCATGAATAACAACTGGAGCAGGATCATCATAAAGAACTTGAACATGATAAACAGGTTGTATATTAAAGGGATGGTTTTGGGTGATCCCTCCATAATTATGACAAGTTTCATGAGGATGATTGTAATTATAACCCATGTCATAATATTCTTTATAATAATTATCAAAACTGGGGGCATAGTATCATCATAAGGAATAGAATATTTATCTTCCAAAGTGTGTTCATCTGTAAACATATCATCATTTTTACTAGAAGGAGATGTATCAAACATGTAATCATTAGTAGCAAAAGGATTTTCAAACACCTCATCCCCAAGCTTAGAGCTTATCATATCATCATTGGAAAGAATATGGATAGTACTAATAGTGTTGCAATCATTAGCATCATCATTTTCAGAATTAGTACCCAAGAGGTTTTCAATATCAAAAGTACTATGCTTTTCATAATCATGATCACTAATATAAGTAACAGGCATAGGAACATCATCTAATTCAAAATCATCGAATTCATACTCATCAGCAACAACTATAATAGGAGCAACATGTTTAGGGAAAGGTACTGTTTCCTCTCTCCTTTTACTCTTCATCTTCTTCTTCTTCTTTCCCTTCTTAGGAGGGAGAGCCTTGAAAGGAAGCTTCTCCACATAACTTGGTTTATTGTTAGAAACAACAGAGGAAACTTGGAAGGATTCTTCTCTTTCATTGATAAGATCAAAACACATATTAGTCATGTCATATTTTGGTAAAATCCCATCTTGTATAATATTTTGTATATAAGTATTTGTATGGCAATTATCAACACAATAAAGATGACAACCATGCAGGACGTTGTTTATATCAAAAGCACTCATATCTATTAAAGAAGTTTTTCTTGATAACTCTTCACACCCCAAAAATAATATAAGTTCATCATGCTGATTAGGAGTGATCATGTCATCACAATACAGACTCGCAGTACTCATTGGATTAGAAAGGCTATTATCTTTCCCTGAGCATTGAAAATTGAAATGACCAACTTTGTAGCAAAGTTCACAAATAAAAGGATAGTGGGCACAAACTTTTTCACCAAGATCATCAAGAGCTCTATTCCAAGTTCTAGTTTTTTCATTCCTATGATGGATACAATATTCTTCTTCAATTTGGCTCTTTTTACAAGGTCTAAGTACTCCACGAAAATTAACATGCTTATAAGAGATAGTATTTTCAGAAGTTTGAGCACGTTTATTACAATCATTAACAACAATATCATTTTTCATGCAAGTGTCTTTAAAAGGTTCATGATATAGGTCCCAATTTTCTTTAGGAACATTAATATGAGAAGCAAAGGCTCTACAACAATCAACAATAATTTGAGAATCAAGACCATATTTAGCACTAAGCTCTTGAAAAACAGCAGTTTCAATGAAGGACTTAATGCAATCATATTCATAGTTTATACCTGATTCTTTACCTTTGTCATTCTCCCAACCTTCAGTATTGTCTTGAATTTTCTCAAGAAGATCCCATCTAGTTTCAACCTTCTTACTTGTAAAAGAACCCCCTGAACAGGCATCTAGATAATTCTTGCAATCACCTGAAAGCCTTGCATAAAAATTAGTAACAATTATTTTCTTAGGAAGCTCATGGTTAGGACATTTAAGTATTAATGTTTTCAGCCTTCCCCAAGCTTGAGCAATGCTTTCTCCATCATGAGGCCAAAAATTAAAAATGTAATTCCTATCCAAATGCATTTCATAAGGAGGATAAAATTTAGAGTAAAAGAGATTTGCAAGCTCCTTCCACTCCAAATGATGAGGATCATCAAGTAGATCATACCACTCCCTTGCTTTGTCCTTAAGTGACAATGGAAATAATTTCTTCATGACATTTTCTCTTGATAAACCTGCAATCTTAAACAACTCACAAAGTTCTGTAAGTTTCAACAAGTGATCACTTGGACGGATTGTTCCATCCCCTGCATAACATTCATCCATAACCTTTTCAACAATTTTCATAGGTATTTTAAAAGGAATACTTTCAGTAGGTGGATTTAGAATATCACAAGCATGATTCGAATTATCACATATGGGAGACAAAGTATTATCAGAGCAAATTTTCTCCTCTAAAGCTGGGGAACTAAAAGATCATTTTCATAAAAACTAGCTTCCCCAAGCTTAGACTTTTCCATAGCATTAGCAAAAATGATTTCCAAAGAACTAATACTAATTTTTTTGTTGTTTTCCATTAAGCCTAACTAGTGAAATTAAAAACAAGAAACAAAAAGATATAATTGCAGAATCTAAAGGAAATAACTTCGAGCACTCACACAACAGCAACAGTACTAGAAAATAGCTTAGTAGCCAGATGATGTGAGTACCTTTTACCTTACCTCCCCGGCAACGGCGCCAGAAAATAGCTTCATTGCCGGATAGCTTTGTTGTTGGAGTGTGAGTGCCGCTTACCTTACCTCCCCGGCAACGGCGCCAGAAAATAGCTTGATGTCTACACATGCTTCTATTCTTGTAGACAGTGTTGGGCCTCCAAGAGCAGAGGTTTGTAGAACAGCAGCAAGTTTCCCTTAAGTGAATCACCCAAGGTTTATCGAACTCAGGGAGGTTGATGGGGAGATACTTTATAGGTAGGCCCATGGACCCGGAAAGTAGACCCGCCAAGACCAAGAAGGCCAAAGCCGAGTCACATATCAAGTCACATGGGCTGGGCTGGAGACAAGCCGACCGAGGCCCATGATGAAGAAAGGACCCGTCCGGAAGGAGTCCAAGTACAACCCGAAGCCTTAACTTGGAAGACCAAGACGTAGAGTAGGACTCCGTGTTCTAGTGTGACTCGGTGTAACCTGTAAGTCCAGGGACCCGGCAGCCTTTATAAGCGGGGTCCTGGACCTTAGATCAGGAGGTTCTAAGTTCTAAGTTCTAAGCAATCTAGAGAGAGAGAGACACCAAGTCGCCGACTCCCCAGAGAGGATCCGGAATCCTGTAATCGATACCAGATCTAGAGCAATAAAGAGAAGCAGGAAGTCGGTCTTTACCTCTACCAAGAGGGGCCGAACCTGGGTAAATCTGTGTCCCTAGGCGAGATTAATCTCTCCTACGTACTTCAAGCATCGATGGCCCCCGAACTCACCTTCCTGGAGGAAGGACTTGCCGTGACAACCCCACGACAGTTGACGCCGTCCGTGGGGCAGGAGACGCGAGGAGTCGAGATCGTGGGAGCTGCTCGCCGGGCCATGGAGAAACTTGCCATCGGGCGAGTCTACACTGATGAGCATGGAGAAACAGAGATTGATGACTCTGGTTGGACTTCGGACATGCACGAGGTCGACGAGGGTTATCAGCTTGTCTTTTGAGGAATCAACGTGTTCGTTGGCATGGTTTGCGCGTCGGGTCTTCGCGCGAACTCGGCGGAATCTGTATCAGAACCAACAGTTGTTGTCGAGTCCGACAGAGAGGAGTCGGTCGGCACGTCAGAACTAGGCATCATCGCCGAGTCAGAGAAGTATCTTGCTGTCAACCATGAAGAGGAGTCGCTTGCAGAGTCATATATGGAGCCAGATTATGACGCCGATTCAGAGTCTATCTTGCCCTTGTTCGAGGATCGTCTTGGGTACGGAATTGAGGAAGAGGACTACGAGGAGTCGCCAGTTCACGCTCGCGTCGTAGGAGTCTACATGTCTGGAAATGGAGGAAATCAGTTTGATCCAAGTCTGTTAACAAAGGAGATCAACGCAAGCAATGCAGCTGAGCGGGCGGCCGAGTTAGCCAGTGCGCGTGCTGCGATGGAGAGGCAACTAGCAGAGATCAACGAGGCAAATCGCAGGTTAGCGGAAGAGCGGGCCCGGGTCCAGTCTGAGGCCCAGGTCGTGCGGAGTCGCCAGGAAGAACTCACCTCAATCCAGCATCGCAGAGCCAGGAGTCGCCTGCATGGAGGAGTCAACATCAATCCTACTGCTTTGTTCACTACACCTACTGGTCCAGGCGCAGGAGCCGGGCTAGGGAGCTCATCAGCTGCATGAGGCGGCGCAGGGGGAGGAGCAACACCACCACCACCACCACCACCACCACCAGAAGGACCCGGTGGCAGCCGTACCAACGGACCACCACCTGAAGGAGGAGTCGGAGGAGTATCAGCAGGTGGTGTGGGACCTCCACCTGAAGGAGAAGTCAAGCGAAAGCAACTCATCAGGCGATGCAAGTCCTACACAGTAATTGATGGCCAGTTATATAGAAGGAGTGTCACTGGAGTCTACCAGAGGTGTGTGTCTCCAGAAGAAGGCAAGCAAATATTGCAAGAGATTCATGCAGGTGATTGTGGTCATCATGCATCCACTAGATCCTTGGTGTCAAAAGCTTTCAGACACGGGTTCTTTTGGTTAACAGCACATTTGGACGCAGAAAAGATAGTTCGAGTCTGTGATGGATGTCAAAGGTACGCAAGGCAAGACCACGTGCCAGCCCAAGAGCTCAGAACTATTCCTATCACTTGGCCATTTGCAGTTTGGGGGCTTGACATGGTTGGCCCTTTCTCAAAGTCGCCTTGTCAAAAGACCCATCTGCTAGTAGCAGTTGACAAGTTCACCAAGTGGGTGGAAGTAGAACCCGTCAGCAGAGTCGACGGTGCGTCAGCTGTGAGATTCTTCAAGAAAATAGCAACACGCTTTGGATACCCTCACAGCATCATTACAGACAATGGTACCAACTTATCAGTTGGAGAGATGGCCAAGTTTTGCGGTGAAAACAACATCAGACTCGACCTAGCCTCAGTGGCACACCCACAGTCCAATGGACAGGCAAAGAGGGCAAATCAGGAGTTGCTGAAGGGAATTAAGCCTCGGCTCCGAGTCCCTTTGCTAAGAGCCGCCGGATGTTGGGTTGAGGAGCTACCAGCAATACTTTGGAGTATCAGAACGACTCCTAACAGATCCACTGGCTTCACACCTTTCTTCATGGTGTATGGAGTAGAAGCCGTCCTGCCAAGCGACTTGTCGCATGACTCGCCACGAGTCGCCAATTATGTAGAGACAGAAAATGAACTCGCTCGCCAGGACTCGGTGGATGCACTCGAGGAAGCAAGGGAGTTAGCCCTTGAGAGATCAGCAGTTTATCAGCAAGACTTGCGGCGATATCACGCATGCAGAATCAAGACTCGGACTTTCCAGGAAGGAGACTTAGTGCTTCGCCTTGTCCAGAATAGGGAAGGGATGCACAAGTTATCTCCACCATGGGAAGGACCGTTCGTCATAAGCAAGAACTTGCACAACGGATCGTACTATCTAATGGATGTGCGAGAACCGGCAAGTGAGAGTAAAGGAGCTGACACAGCTCATACACTAGATCCTTATGCAGAGGCAAAGAGGCCGTGGAACATAGCTCAGTTACGTCCGTATTATATACTTAAGTTGTAATAGTTTTATGAGTTGAAAGGCAAAGAGCCCAGTGAGCCATGCCTAGATGTAATCAAATTGTTATGATCAAATGAAATAAAGCCGGCTTCTGTGAACATGAGTCCTTTAGTCGAGTCACCCAGTGAGTGCGCTTTGTTCTTTAACTTTGATCATCAGGTTCTTGGGGGCTTGCTTTTCAGTGAAAAAAGTTAAGCTTAGACTCTTGAACCCGGCACAGTAGCCAAAATTTTCCTAATTTTCTCGCTGGTAAGTTAGATGCATCCTGCACAATATGACTAATCTACAGGCATGATTCGTCTCCGGCTCTCATGAATCCTAAGGAACATGAGTTGTTAGGAGCTTGTCAGCACAAGCTGTAAGAGGAGTCATGCAGGGCCTACTTATTCATCAGTGGATAATTAGACGGGTTATAAGAACCATAGAATGACTTGCACAAATAGTACATATCAAATCTCATAACAAGCAAGTCATCATAAGCCGATTGGCACAATTTCAGAACAAAGTAGTTCACAAAACACCTAGCAAGGTTTAAGCACCAGTAGTGCATCATTACACAGTTTAAAGGCTAATAGCACAGCATTACAAAGTGATCAAAAGTCATTCAAGGGTGGTCTTCCAGAGGAGTCGACTTTTCAGCTGGAGTTGGAGAGTTCTTCTTCGCTGGAGACTTGTCTTTTGTTTGAGTAGTGGAGGCTGGAGCCGGCTTCAAAGGAGGCTTGGTGGCGACTCTCTTCGTTTGAAACCCAGTACCTTTGGGACTCTTCATGTGCTTAGCCAGCTCTGCTTGTTTCTGGGCATCTCCAGAGATAGCTCTCGAAGGAGTGGGCGCAGCAGGAGTCTTCAGAGTGGGCTCGGCACTAGGAACAGGAGCCGCCGGTGACGAGGAACTCGGCCCAGTAGAAGAGGAGGGGACACCAGCTGAGTCCTGTGATGGGCGGCCAAAGTTTACTATTGCAGGAGTTTCTGGAGCAACTCTTTTGTTCTCCAAATCATAGTGATGAACCCATACCTCAGGGTCCATCTTATTGGCAATCTCGCAAGCATACGGCCGCACCAGCTTCTCCTCAGCCTTGAAATCATCTTGAGTAAAAGGTTTGCCGTCCTCATGTTGCTCCGGCTTCCCCATTGTAAGCATTGCTGGCTCTATGACAGTTGGATAATAGCTATGGGCTAAGGCCAAGATCCTGATGGAGGCTCTCCTCAAGGAAGATTGTTTCCACAGCCGCATGTAACCTGGTGCCCTAGACAACTCGTCCACCAGACGTTCAGGCTCTTTGGGGCACTTTCCCTTATGGTTTAAATATTTAACCACTGCACGGGCTCCCTCTTGTAGCCCATGACAGTGATCAAGCATCTCAGATAGTTGCTTGCTGGTGGGCAGCTTAAGTTTTGGGGAGTCAGCCCCTGCAGAAAAGAAACCAAAGAGTGATTGTCAGTCTAAAAGCAATTCAGAAAGGTGCAAAAGGAAGCAAGCGAAAGTTTTAAGCTTACCAAATATGTGTTGGCACATGGCCCCAATGCCCTTGCGGCAGGTGTCAAAAACAGCCTTTAGGTCATTGTGTGCCTTCTGGGCAATCTTTTTGGCATCAGCCGACTCTTTCTTTACTTGCTCCAGTTCAGCAGACAAGGCCTTCAGATTATTCTCAAGTTGAAGGGAGCGTTCTTTTTCAGCAATAGCAGACCTGGCACTAGCAGCGGCCTGGTCCTCAAGCTCTTTCATATCTCTCTTCATCTTGGAGATAACGCACTGCAATCACAAGTCAGATTTTTGCAAGTCAGAATGGACAAGTTGTAGAGCATAAGCCAGCTTTACAGGTCAAATAGAGAACTCATGAGCTCCAAGTCGTCACAAGTTAACAACTTGGCGCTTGGGGGCTACTCAGGAGTCAATTTCTTCCTAACAGTTAGCAAAGCATGGTTTCTAGTTGACAAGTCATCAGCTCCAAGTCGCCACAAGTTAGCAACTTGGCGCTTGGGGGCTACTCGCAGAACAGAAATTTTTCTTCAAGTTAAGTGTCAGTAAATTACATATATTGGTAGCTCCAAGTCGTCGCAGGCTGACAACTCGGCGCTTGGGGGCTACTCGTGGAAAAGTTTTTGGTCTAAGGACCCGACAGACAGCAAGTTAAACAGCCCCGAGTCCTAGTAGAGCTAAGGACTCAGTGCTTGGGGGCTACAGTGTGCAAATTTTCCTATAAACCAGTGGAGTTCAGTTTCAAAGCAAAGCACCTATCCTAGTCACAAGTCACCACAGACAGGTGCTTGGGGGCTACTGGAGTAGGAGGATGCCAGAAAGCATAAAGGGTGAAGTCAAAGAACTTACATCATGAATCATGTGAAGAGATCTAAGAGCCGCTTGCTCATCATCCTTCAGCCTAGCAGATTGATCATTCAAGTCAACTGCTTCAGCATAGGCTTCAGAAAATGACAGGTTATCTGCCACCCGGAGTCGGCTGTAGTCAGTAGATGACTTAATCTTGATGTTTGGAGAAGTTGCAGGAGTCGGCTTCACAGGAGCCGGATGAGCTTGAGGCGCAGTGTCAGGAGTCGCAGCCCCAGAAGAGGGCTGGACAATTTGTGGAGTCGCCACCCGAGTCTTTGAAGGGGACTCGGGAATGGTGGGAGTTGTTGTTGCACCAGCAGATGCAGCAATGGAGGGACCTGTCCTTGTGCTTGTCGTTTCAGAGGCCGACGGAGGGACAGGTCCACGACCAGAGGTGACATCAGCCATGCCTGGGAGCTTGGTTACCTTGGCACAAGGCCGAGCCCTGAAATATCCGAAGACAGAAGTCAGCAATAAATCTAGTGAAAAGGGAAAAAGCAGAAGTCATTTGAATACAAGTACACAAACAGATGAGTCTTACCCAACATTGGTCTCCAGGTCCAAGGAGGCCTGAGAGTCTGAGGAAGGCATTGACATCCCGGAGTGGTAGGAGTCGTCCTTGCTGGGAGGAGAAGCCGATTTCCGCTGGTGCGAGACAGGCAGAGGCTCAGGAGCATCTGCAGGCCCATCGGAGCGCAGTTTCCTCTTCCTGGCGGCGACAACACTCTGCATGCGTTCTTCAGGCTTAGCAGGTGAACGAGTGGACCCAAGGACTCGTGAAAGCGGTACCTTGGGAACAGCCTCTCGAGATCCGTTGTTGTTTGAGGCTGGGGAAGAAGAAGAGTGACTCCTGGCTGAGGACTCCTCAGATAGTGATGGCTGAGCAGCAGCAGAAGTGGTGTCAGTTTGTTTAGTGATGGGAGCCTCCGGAGAGGACTCGTCGTCATCAGTCTCCTCCACAATGGGAGCCTCCTG
Organism: Puccinellia tenuiflora; assembly: GCA_012064385.1. Taxonomy (NCBI): domain Eukaryota; kingdom Viridiplantae; phylum Streptophyta; class Magnoliopsida; order Poales; family Poaceae; genus Puccinellia; species Puccinellia tenuiflora. Next base: position 422,886 of record QRDG01002286.1, read on the forward strand.
AGAGGACTCCTCTTCAATAACGTTTTCAGTTGGAGCCTCTGGCGAGGACTCCTCATCAGCAGCATCATCTTCAGCAGGAGCCTCCTGGGAGGACTCCTCATCATCATTGTCAGTGTCTTCTACCACAGCAGTTTGATCTGTGGTAGGAGCCTCCTCTTCAGCCTCAGCATCGGCTTCAGCTTTATTTTCAGTGCCAGCTCCAAAGGCCGGCTTCCAGAAGGAGTCGGTGAGCTACAACAGAGTCAACAAAAGTGGGTTAGTAAGCAATACAAGTAAGATCAAGATAGAAATAAGGTAGAGAATGAGGCTTACATCGGGAGCTGGGTTGGTAGAGCAAAATGGCTGGAGCCCAAAATGGGCCTGGTCCTTCACCGGCCTCCCAGTCAGCTTTTTGATAAGCCGACCAAGTTCGGGTCCATCAGATAGTTGCTCCGTCACTCGGAGGTCATCACCAGCGCAACGAGTGTATGAGCAGATCAGTCGAGTCCTAGGACTCAGAGGCTGGATTCTCCAAGTGGTCCAACAGCGGACCAGATCCATGTTTTCCAGGTTATGGGACAAGAGGGCCCGGATTCGAGTGATCAGAGACTCGACTCTCGGCCGGGCGGCCTCTGAGCACCTAGCTTTCATAAGAGGAGTCGCCTGGAGGCGATCCTCAGAGAACAAAGGAAGTTTGGGTTCACCTGCAGGGGAGGTATCCTTGCAGTAGAAGAAGGTTTTCTGCCAGTCCTTGATGCGGTTGGGGAAGACTGGCTTGGGAAAGACAGAGTGGAGGCGCCGTTGAAGAGCAACGGCGCCACATTGGAGGAGAGGGCCCCCAGAAGTTTCGGGCTGGGGGTTGCAGTAGAAGAGTTCGAGCCAAAGGTTGAGATCTGGCTTGATTTGGAGGTAGTCCTCACACAAAGTTACGAAATTTGATAGAGTGAGAATGGAATTGGGAGCCAGATCGTGAATCCGCAGCTGATAGAGTTCGAGGAGTTGGCGGAAGAAAAGATTACCGGGGGGAGTGAACCCGCGGAACAAGTGCTCGGTGAAGATCACCACCTCATCCTTTGCGGGAGCGGGCACGATTTCATCCCCTGGGGCCCGAGCCTTCACGTTGGACGGAATCAGGCCGGTTGATCGGTGTGTCTTCAATTGCTCGGCCGTGACCGTAGATCCACCCCAATCGGCAGAAATCGAACGCTTGGAAGAGGATTTTGCGGCGGCGGCGGCCGCGGCGGCAATGTCCACCGTCCTGCTCGACGAGGATGCCTTGGCCTTGGGTGCGGTCTTTGCGCGCTTGGGTGCCATGGCGTGCGGGCGGTGTGTGCTGAGCGCGGGAAGAGATGAGCGCGAAGAGAAAGAAGGGAATTTGAGCTGAAGGGGGCGAATGAGGTTTGAGACCTAACCCATCGATATTTATAAAGGGGTAAAAACCCTAGAGAGTTACAGAGTGGGTCCACAGTAAACTGTGGATAACGTTTCGGTAATAACGATTCAGCGGCTAACAGCCAGAAAGGACATAGCAGAGAAAAGTCAAAGTCACAGAAGTGGAAGAAGCCGGCTTGTCTCAGAATGGCGAGTCCTGTGACAGTGAAAGTCAAGTTATTCATTCCTTGTTCGCAAGAGTCACAGCAGAACTCGGCCTGTTAGTGCAAAGGCAAGAGTGGTGGCTTGAACGAGGAAAAGGATGGACTCATTTTATATGTGTATTATGTTTTTTATGCAGGAATTCATCTTGGAGCTAGCAGCAAGCGACTTTGGAGCCTGTGGCTCAAGCGGAAGGAGTCGACCCAGGGAGTCGAACCAATGAATTGGAGGAAGCCGCCAAGCTGCGCCCAAGATAAATTCGGGGGCTACTGATGGGGGATACTTTATAGGTAGGCCCATGGACCCGGAAAGTAGACCCGCCAAGACCAAGAAGGCCAAAGCCGAGTCACGTATCAAGTCACATGGGCTGGGCTGGAGACAAGCCGACCGAGGCCCATGATGAAGAAAGGACCCGTCCGGAAGGAGTCCAAGTACAACCCGGAGCCTTAACTTGGAAGACCAAGACGTAGAGTAGGACTCCGTGTTCTAGTGTGACTCGGTGTAACCTGTAAGTCCAGGGACCCGGCAGCCTTTATAAGCGGGGTCCTGGACCTTAGATCAGGAGGTTCTAAGTTCTAAGTTCTAAGCAATCTAGAGAGAGAGAGAACACCAAGTCGCCGACTCCCCAGAGAGGAGCCGGAATCCTGTAATCGATACCAGATCTAGAGCAATAAAGAGAAGCAGGAAGTAGGTCTTTACCTCTACCAAGAGGGGCCGAACCTGGGTAAATCTGTGTCCCTAGGCGAGATTAATCTCTCCTACGTACTTCAAGCATCGATGGCCCCCGAACTCACCTTCCTGGAGGAAGGACTTGCCGTGACAACCCCACGATAGAGGTAGAGGTCAAAGGTATCCCTCTCAAGCAACCCTGCAATCACAATACAAAAAGTCTCTTGTGTCCCCAACACACCCAATACACTTGTCAGATGTATAGGTGCACTAGTTCGGCGAAGAGATAGTGAAATACAAGTAATATGGATGATTATAAGTAGTAGTTGCAATCTGAAATAAAAATAGCAGCAAGCAAACATGTAGCAGAACTTGTTGTAAACGGTGTTTCAATGCTTAGAAACAAGGCCTAGGGATCATACTTTCACCAGTGGTCACTCTCAACAATGCAATCATAATTGAATATAAATATAAGCACTTCAATATACTACTCCGAAGTATTCTCCGGCTGGATAACGAACACTAATTTATTGTGTAGGAATGCAAAAGCACGCCTCAAACATATATTCCCAAGTACTAATGAATACCCCACACTGGACCATGAGCATTCACAGGAGGTACTAACACACCACAATTTCATAGAGACATCCAACTCAAATAATAAATCAGTGAACAAGTATCTTGTGAAATATAGCCTAAAGACCCACACGGTGCACACACTGTCACCTTTACACACGTGGGACAAGGAGTCTCCGGAGATCACATAAATAAAGCCCACTTGAGTAACATAACAGCATCTAGATTGCAAAGCTCATGATCACATATAGATCACATCATGGGAGAGAGAGATATAGACCACATGGCTACCGATACGGCCCTCAGCCCCGAGGGAGAACTACTCCCTCCTCATCATGGGAGTCAGCAACGGTGATAAAGATGGTGGTGGAGTCGATGGAGATGGCTCCGGGGGCACTTCCCCATCCCGGCAGGGTGCCGGAACAGAGACTTCTGTCCCCCAAAACTTGTCGGCGATGGCGGCGGCGCTGCAGATGTTTCTTTTGAATATGACGGGTCCGTCTAGGTTTTATGCGTCGGGGGCAATATATAGGCGAAAGGGCGGCGTCGGAGGGCTCCCGTGGGCCCCACACCACCTGGTGGCGCGGCAGGCATGGGTCCCGCGCCACCCTATGGTGTGGCCGGCCCACGGCCCTCCAGGTCCTCTCCTTCGGGCTCCGTGTAGTCCATTGAATTATAAGACTGCTGCTTTTTGTCCCGTCCAATTCCGAGAATATTTCCTTAAGTACTTTTCTGAAACGGGAAAACAGCAGAAAACAGGAACTGGCACTGTGGCATCTTGTTAATAGGTTAGTTTCAGAAAATGCATAAAAATGCTATAAGATGTAAACAAAACATGTAGCAAATGGTATGAAAACAAACATGGATCATAAGAAATTATAGATACGTTGGAGACGTATCACCGGGGAGCATAGCTCTATTTATAAGTTCACCTGCGAGTTATTCTGTCTGCTGCAACTTATCCTTCATCATGAAGGATAAGCGTGATCCTAAGTTTCCTATACTATCTTCCACCATAAGGAAAGGTACCGCTCTGAGCTCTAAAGCTGCTTTCTATTCACCTACTGTTTTAAATAAGCTTGTTACACCACCATCACACCACCACACTTCACGTGTTGCTTCTGCTGGTTCGGATATTGTGTCTGATGAATTTGATGATGCTTCTACTGTACTTGATGAATCTGGTTCATTAGGTCCTTTTCTGGATACTCTTGTTGCTAAATCTAGAGAACCCGAGTACTGAAATTTCTAATGAAAATGTCATTACACCTGTTGTCTCTCCTGAGAGAGGAAATTATGGAAGTAGTTACCCTGATGATGCTTATATTGATGTTGATGATGAGTTTATTAGAGAATGCATGGACTGTGATACTTCTAATGATCCTGATGCCTTAAAAAGATTGCTTGAAAAACATGCTATGAAAAATAAGTTTGTCTCTGATCCTGAGTTTGCCACTTCTCCTATATGCATTAAAGATGATGATTTTGATTTCGTTGTTGATCTTTCACTGATATCTAATGTCGAATCTGAGCCTTTTTGTGGAACTGAAAATGATGATGCAATTGAACACATGAATAAGCTTGCTTCACTTAGTTCTTTATTTTCTAATGATATGAAGATACAACATTACTATTTAGTGAATTTGTTTCCTTTTTCATTAAAAGGTGATGCAAAGGTGTGGTTTAATAGTTTATCTTATGGTTCTATTAACATCCCTCATGAATTGCATGATTTCTTCTTTGGAAAATATTTTCTTGATCACATGCAGCATGCAACTCTACAAAGAATTTACAATTTAAAACAATTGGAGGATGAGCATCTCCCCAAATCTTGGGGAGATTTTGTTCATTACTCAGAGCTCGGCCAGTGCATGAAATACCGAAGAATGAGCTTATTGATATATTTTATAATGGACTAACTGTGGAATCTCGGACGTACCTAGATAGTGCTGGCTGTATTTTCAGGAAAAGAACTCCAGATGAAGTTGAAGAATTAATGGCTAAAATAGCTGAAAACCATAATGATTGGACCATTCCTGAGCCTCCTCCATTACCAACACCAAAGAAGAGGGGAATACTTTTCTTTAAATCCAGAAGATATGCAAGAAGCCAAGAAATCTATCAAAGAGAAAGGTATTAAAGTTGAAGATGTAAAGAAGTTACCTCCGATTGAAACTCTATGTGAGCCTACCACTCACCCTCCTATGGTAGAGGTACACTCTCTTCATGACTTTAATGCTAGTGATGTTCCTTATAGGAAGCCTCCTGTTCAATGTGTGGATGAATTTGATAACTTTATTGTTAAACAAATTCATTTTAACACACGAGTTCAAGAACAATTGAATGATAATTCTTGTGTTATTAAAAACTTGCATACTATCTTGGAAAAACTGCTAATGATATTAAAGGTCTTGTTAAGCATTTTCACATGGTTCAAACTCAACTTGAACAAATTACTAAAGTGCAAAAAGATTTGCTTGTTGGTATTCCTATACAAAATAAACAAACTTGTGGTGTAATAACTAGAGGTGGTACTACCACTCAAGACCCTCTATACCTTGAAGGACATCCTAAAAGAATTGAACAAGTGTCTCAGTTGGTTGAAAACAATATTGCTAGTCCCCCTAAAAGGAAAAAAGAAAAAGAAGAAACATAAAAGTACTAGGAGAGACTAATGAGCTAGAAATTGATAAAGAACCTATCTTAGATAATCCTAATAATATTTCTATCTCTGATGCTGAAACTGAAAGTGGTAATGAACTTGAAAATGATAATGGTAAAACTGAAGAACAGGAGGAAGAGCCTGCACCTCCTGTTGCTCGAAAGCATGGTAAAGAGAGAGAGCCATGGGTTTAAAAACCTATGGATTTCCCTTCTAAATCTCACAAAACTAAAGAAGAGAGCACTATAATAAATTTTGTGAGTGGATGAAGCCTCACTTTTTGCAAATTCCTTCGACTGATGCTATTAAATTGCCTCCTTATTCAAAGTATATGAAGGATATTATTTCTAATAAGAGAAAGATTCCTAATGAGGAAATTTCTACTATGCTTGCTAGTTACTATTTCAATGGTAAGATCCCTAAAACACTTGGCGACCTAGGTATACCCACTATTACTTGGTCCATTAAAAATAATATGTTAGAACTGCTTTATGTGATCTTGGTGTAGGAGTTAGTGTTATGTCTTTTTCTCTTTATAAGAGACTCTATTTACACAAGCTCATTCCTACTGATATTTCATTGCAAATGGCTGATAAATCTATTGTTGTACCAATTGGCGTTTGTGAGGATGTTCCCGTTAAAGTTGCTAATTGTTTAGTCCTAACTAACTTTGTTTAGTCCATGATGCGTGCAAGTGTAGAAGAATCCGAAGAGCAAACAATGGCTCGCTTCATGAACGGCCTCAACTACCCCATCAAGAGGATCGTCGAGTTCCAACCTTACACTTCCCTCGTGGAGCTAGTACACCAAGCCACCAAGGCGGAGCGCCAAGTAGCGGATGACATCAAGTATCAAAAGACCAAGGCCTACTTCGCCGGCAATCCTACAATACCCAATCAATCGTCACCTACACAAGATCCACAAGCTAACGCAAGATCTACCGCAAGACCTTCAAGCACTTCTAGTCGACCTTCGACTTCTATCTTCAAGAAACCGGCACCGTCCATGCAATCATCTCAAGCTTCCACAGGCAAGTCAAGTGACATCACATGCTTCAAGTGTGGTGGCCAAGGACACAAGTCATTTGAGTGCATCAACAAGAGAGTCATGATAGCCAATGATAATGGCGGATGGGACTCCGTGAGTGAGGATGAATATGAAGAAATGGTTCAAGTAGCTACACTACCCCATGAGGATGAAGAACAAGATACCCAATATTGCGACGGCGACACCCTTCCATCACTTGTGGTCACACGGGTCTTGACAACCAACATGCATGAAGATGAAGACCAAAGATGCAATTTGTTCCAAACAAGAGCCGGCATCATGGGAAAGTTCATCAAGGTCATCATCGATGGTGGGAGTTGCCACAACCTAGCAAGCGAAGAAATGTGCGACAAACTAAACTTGCATCGCACCAAGCATCCCCATCCATATTGTAACATCCCAAATTTTGGAATGTTTTAAAAATCACAAAAATTTAAAACTTTTATTAATAAATAAATAAATAAAGTCTCCAAAAATAAAGAAAACCTCTATAGAAGATTATTGGGACATCTTCCAAAGTTCTATTTTAAATTAAATGTTCCTTTATCTTCCAATCTCAACATTTAAATCTTTGGAAATAAAATATTTATTTGGATCTCTACAAAATCCTATAAACCTTTTTGGCAAAGCCTATAATTAAGTGGGTATTTGTATTTAAAGGATTTCTCAAACTCTTTCAAATACAATGTTTTGTCCTCAACTATTGTACTGAGTTTATCATTTTGAATGGTATTACTCATACTATTTTTCTGGATTTTATTTGAGTCAAAAGGAGTTTATACAACCCTATTTTATAAAACGACATAAAGGTGTCAAATATGCATTTATACATTATTTGAACCTTTAAAGATTTAAAATATTTTGGAGATAGTTCCTAAATGTCTAATTTGACTAATGAGAATTTTACAATTTTTTTTACAAATTCGTTTGACTTGATTTGGAGTACTAAATCAAAAGTTATAAAAGAATATAGAGAAGGGAAAAAAAAAACCGGGCGAGCCATGGGCCGGCCCAGCAGCAGCAGCCCAGCTAGGCCACGAGCAGGCCGCTGCCTTCCGCACAGTCAGACCAGTCGGTCCACCGATCGATTCGATCCCTGTTCCAGAAAACGTGCAGTTTTCTGCTTCCTTCGACCATACCTCGTTTAAACTTCAATATCTTTATCGTTTCAACTCCGTTTTTGATTCCGTTCGATCCTATGTGTAGCCAACTCGAAATCCTATGTTTCTACACTCCTGCATCTCTATATAAAGATCCAAACTCGCCATCTCATGCTTTTCCTTTTCATTCTTCCGAAACCTTAAACACTATAATCTTGTTTCGTTAATACCAACCTCTAAACTTCGTCGATTGATTTCGGCTCCTTAACCATTATTATAGATCTCGTCGAGGTCTTTCCATCCCGATAAATTCCACCACTCTTCATCAACCACAGCCGGAGAATTTCGTGTCGCAAGATTTCAGATCTCACAGAATAAATCTAAGATCTACAACCGCTCGTTTCTTCAAATCCAAATCCCTTCGGTGAGTAGATAGATCCATCAATTCTCTACAAGTTTGCTGTTGAAACTTATTCAGTTTGATTAATGGTTTTATCTGTACAAAACAGATTCATTGTTGAGTATAGAAGCTACTGTTCGTCCGGGAAAACGACCTCAAATCCATTCGGTGTAAACACGAAAGTTGTTCGTATCATCAAGATCTATCACCCCGTAAAATATCGTCCAATTCCGTCCAACACAACTCTCCAATTTTCTGGTCAAACTTTTCGGATTTTTAAAAGGGAGTCTCAGATCTTTTCGCACCCGAGCTACCAAAATCAAATCCCTTTGGCGGATAGGTAGATCGGCTTAGTCTATACAACTTTCATGTTTTAAGTTTTCCGATTTGAAGTATAAATCTTTTTATATAAACAGATCCATTCGAGCCAATCAGGAGAAGTCACGTGGCGTCCTCGTCATCGCCCCGTCAGCACCACGTGTCAACCGTGTGTGCGCCCGGTCAGCGTACAGTCAGCAGCCTGCGTCAGTCAGGTCAACCCCGGTCAACTCTATTTAGAAATCAATTAAAAATTGCAGAAATTGCCTGAATCTTGTAAAATCCGTAGTAAATCAAATATTTGTCGAAAAATTACAAATAATATACCGTTGGATTCGTATGAATGTGTATAATCTGTTTCTGTAATAAAAACACACTTTTACCAAAATATTATTTCCGGATTTTTCTGAACTTTAAATTGCACTAAAAATAGAATAACTTTAAATCAATAATTCGAAATAAAGTATTTCTTTTTGCCACTGTTAGATAATTAAAAGTTCTAACCAGAGAGATCAGTTTCAAAAGTTAATTAAACTCGTATTTCGAATTAACTTGCAGAAGCTTATAGATTTTTATTATAGGATTTAAATCGCAACATTAAATCTTTAATAATATTAAAAATCTTTTCCTTGCATATATATCAACCAGAGAACTAGTTAAAGTTATTGGTGTGATTATTAAATTGACTAGCATCATTATTGTTGCACATATTGTTTATCTTGTCATGTTGTTTATGTTGTGTTTCGTTTTTATACGATAGATTGGACGGAGTGTGACTCTTGTTGCGTTTGCAAGAGTGTGTGAGAAACGACGAATCTCAAAAAGGAAAGTGATACTCCAGCATAAATGTCCTATTAATTTGTGTCTATTGCATTTAGTGTTTTTAGTAGTATGCATGATAGGTGTACTACTATATTACTATGCTATGCAAACCCAGTTAGGATAGCCATATGTATCTTGACTAAGTTAGTAGAAACCAATGTAGAAGCAATTTGCTTAGCCATGCTTGTAGACGGTGTGGATACTATTTCAAAAGGTTGTTGTAGCCGATGTCATATTTTGTTTGTGAAAGCAACAAATGTTTCATGGATTGCATGAATGGATTGGGTTAGATTTTTTTTTGCAAGTGGTAATGCAGGTGGTATATGACCTGACCTGTTGATATGTGTCGAGTGACATAAGTAGGTGGCTAAAAGCCTGAACTATTGATGTGTCCAATTAGAATTTACGACGTGCGACATATGTAGGTGGCTGAGTGCCTGACCTATTGATATGTTCACGTTATACGGCAAGTGACATAGTAGTGGTTGGATGCCTAATCTACTGATATGTTCATATTAGACTTTACGTCGAGTGACATAGTAGTGGTTGGATGCCTGATCTATTGATATGTTCACTTTAGAGTGCGGCGAGTGACATAGTAGTGGCTGGATGCCTGATCTATTGATATGTTCACCTTAGACTTGCGATAAGTGGCATAGTGGGGGCTGAGTGCCTGACCTACTGATATGTTCACGTTAGGTCTTCTTGTGAGCGACCTAGTAGGTGGTCGATGACCTGACCTATTGATATGCTCACATCCTGTGGAATTCCTTAGCCATGACACTATTGGTGGACAACTTTGAGCTCCTGCCTCCTGGACAGGAGTAGAGAACTTGGAGCGACTGGAGTTGAAGAAGTTGGAAGTTTCCCACTTATCTCAAATTCTTAAGAGGATATTGTTTTATGTGTAACAAGGGAGATTGAGCACTGGATGATATGCCATGTTCGTCACATAATAAATGGAAAAGAAAATGATTTTTTTTAAAGAATAGGATAAAGTTGGCTTTACGCAAATAGCCTTGAACTCCACCAGCCAGATATGCATATAGCTACTAGAAGTTTTCCTCTATGAGTCCACAAGTGTCACTTGCCAGTACAATTCAAATTGTACTGACCAATTTTTGGCTGTAACCTACGTGTTGCAGGTTGCTCTGACGAGGAGTAAGGAACGATATAGGTTTCGAGTCTACAACCAACATGTCTGCCTGTGGCACATGAAGATGATGAGGGCTCCATGCTAATTATGTTTTCCGCTGCTTAACTTTGTAATATGCTAGCCTTGGCTATGCAAGTTGTACTGAATTATTTTTCTGGATCTTCCATGTAATAGATATTTGACGCATTTGCATGATATTACATCTTGAACTGTGGTGCTAGCTATTCGATCCAGGGACTAGCACAATAATACAGGGATCTTGGCCAATTATTAAAAGGCAAGGTCGCTATACATATCATGTACAATGGCTAAGCAACGCCGGGAGTGTCAAGATTCATCAACAAGTCAAGGTCTCTTTCAAGATTGGCCCCTATGAGGATACGGTTGAGTGTGACGTTGCTCCCATGACGGTGTGCCACCTCCTTCTTGGACGACCATGGCAATTCGACAAGGGCGCCATGCATGATGGACGTACAAATCAATATAGCTTCAAGTGGAACAACAAGACTTTCGTCCTTCGCCCCATGACACCAAGTCAAGTTATTGCCGACAACGCCAAGACCGTCACGAGGACTCAACAAGCACAAACTTCTAGTGAGATGAGTGGTGAGAGAGAGAACCACCTTCACGCGAGCGAGAGACACAAGCCCCATATGAGTGGAAAAATGAAGAAGGTTACCCATGGAGTAGTTTTGTTAGCCACCAAAAGTGAGATGAGGGAAGTGAGAGCAAACCCATCCATTCTCCACTTTGTGCTCTTATGCAAAGGAGACGGGAAAGACACTAACGACCTAACCCATGTTCCTCCTTCAATGATGTCTCTTTTGCAGGAATTTGGTGACGTCTTTCCGGATGAGCTCCCTCCCGGACTTCCTCCTCTACGTGGGATTGAGCATCGCATCGACCTCATTCCCGGTGCCCCTCTTCCCAATAGAGCGCCATACCGCACCAACCCCGAGGAGACAAAGGAAATTGAGCGGCAAATTCAAGACCTCCTCGCCAAGGGACACGTGCGTGAAAGTTTGAGTCCGTGCGCCGTACCGGTCATCCTCGTCCCCAAGCAAGACGACACTTTGCGCATGTGCATGGATTGTCATCCCATCAACAATATTACGGTGAGGTATCGACATCCCATTCCCCGTCTTGACGACATGTTAGATGAGCTTAGTGGTGCCACTATTTTCTCCAAGATCGATTTGAAAAGTGGCTACCACCAAATACATATGCATGAAGGAGATGAATGGAAAACGGCTTTCAAAACTAAACTTGGTCTTTACGAATGGCTTGTGATGCCCTTTGGTCTTTTTAACACTCCTTCCACCTTTATGCGTCTTATGAATCACGTCTTGCGCAACTTCATTGGCAAGTTTGTGGTTGTTTACTTTGATGACATACTTGTTTATAGCAAATCCTTGCATGAACATGTCAACCATGTGAAACAAGTTTTGTTGGCCCTTCGTGATGCTTTGCTTTTTGCCAACCTAAAGCAATGCACTTTTTGCACCGACAAGCTTATGTTTTTGGGATATGTGGTTTCTTCCAAAGGGATTGAAGTTGACACCTCTAAGATTGAGGCAATCACCAATTGGCCACCGCCAACTAATCTTGCTCAACTTCGTAGCGCCCTTGGCTTGTTTTGGTTTTACCGTCGATTTGTGAAAGATTTTAGCACAATTGCTTGCCCTTTGAATGAGCTTACCAAAAAAGAATGTACCCTTCATTTGGGGCAATGCTCAAGAATCGGCTTTCAATGAACTCAAGAAGAGATTGACCGAAGCTCCTTTACTCGCTTTGCCGGATTTCTCGCAAACTTTTGAACTTGAATGTGATGCTAGTGGCCTTGGCATCGGCGGTGTCCTCATGCAATGTGGACGTCCTGTAGCCTACTATAGCGAGAAACTAGATGGTGCTCGCCTAAACTACCCAATTTACGACAAGGAACCATATGCCTTAGTCCGTGTTTTGGAAGTTTGGCAACACTACCTTTGGCCAAAAGAGTTTGTTATCCATTCCGATCACGAATCTTTGAAATATTTGAAAACCCAAGCCAATTTGAACAAAAGACATGCAAAATGGGTGGAATTCATTGAGTCTTTTCCCTATGTCGTGAAATACAAGAAAGGCAAGGACAATATAGTCAAGGATGCTCTTTCCCACAAGATGGTTTTACTTGCCAAGCTTGACATCAATGTTCTAGGCCTTGATGAGATTAAAGATCTCTATGCCTCCGACCCTACTTTTGGTCCTATTTTTGCAAAGTGCTCATGTGAAAAAGGTTTCGATGATTTCTATTTGCACAAGGGTTTCTTGTTTAAAGCTAACAAACTTTGTATCCCCGAGTCTTCGCTTCGCTTGTTGCTTTTGAAGGAATCACATGGAGGCGGCCTCATGGGACATTTCGGACGGGACAAGACCTATGCCATGCTTTCAACACATTACTATTGGCCACGAATGAAGCGGGACGTGGAATGCCTTGTGCTTCGATGCCCAACAAGTCTCCGAGCTAAGTCTAAGTCCAACTCTCATGGCCTTTATATTCCACTTCCCATTCCATATGCTCCATGGACCGACATTAGCATGGACTTTGTGTTAGGGCTACCACGAACTAAAAATGGCAAAGATTCCATATTTGTTGTTGTTGATCGTTTCTCTAAAATGGCACATTTCATCCCTTGCAACAAGACCAACGATGCTTCACATATTGCAACTTTGTTCTTTAGGGAAATCGTTCGTCTACATGGAGTGCCGAAGACCATTGTTTCCGACCGAGACGTCAAGTTCACAAGCTACTTTTGGAAGGCATTGATGGCCAAGCTACGAGTCAAGCTCCTCTTCTCCACCACTTACCACCCACAAACCGATGGCCAAACCGAGGTGGTGAATCAAAGCTTATCAACTCTCCTCCGCGCACTAATCAAGCCAAACCTCAAAGGTTGGGAGGAATGCATCCCGCACGCCGAGTTCGCCTACAACCGTGCCTCGCACCGGGCAACCAAGCGAAGTCCGTTCGAGGTTGTCTATGGGTTCAACCCCAACACCGCCCTAGACATCCTCCCACTTCCTCTCCACGAGCACATCGACATGGACTTCGACAAAAGAGACGACTACATGAAGACACTACATGAGTCCACTCGAGCTACTCTAGAGGAGCACAACAAGCGCCAAGCCGCCAAGATCAACAAGTTGAAGAAACCCATGATATTCGAAGAAGGAGATCTTGTGTGGCTACACCTCCGCAAGGACCGCTTTTCGGATGAAAGAAAATCAAAGCTTGCTCCTCGCTGTGACGAACCTTTCAAAGTGCTCAAGCGCATCAATGACAACGCCTACAAGATCGACATTCCAACCTCCAAGTATTTGGTGCATGACACGTTCAACGTCGCCGAACTATCCCCTTTTCATGGATATCCAAGTGTTCAAGATGATGACGAGTCGAGGACGACTCTTTCCGAAGGGGGGGGGGAGATGATGTAGCCCCACATGTGGACAACACCATGGCCAACACGCCAAATGGCCCAATGACAAGGTCAAGAGTCAAAGCACTCCGTGGAAAGGTGATCTCGCTCCTCTCGATGTGTGATCTCGACACCCCTTTGGATGGTTTGCTACTTCATGCCGGTACCTTGTGCATACTCAGGATCCACCTTGATGACGAACTACAATGGAGTAGAAAAGATGAGCAAGAGGAGGTCCAAGATGATGGAGAAGATGACCAAGAGAAGACCCAAACAGATGGTCAAGGAGAAGACGAGGAAGAGTAAGAAGGTGGCGGAGCCAGGCTGGCCGGCCTAGGCCGGCCCCCAGGCCGGTCCCTCCCCAGAGCCAGCCAGCCTCCAGGCCGGCCCAGGTCGGACCCCAGGACGGCCACCCTCCTGAGCCCGCCGGCCTCCCAGCCGGCCTAGGCCGGCCACCAGGCCGGTCACCCGCCTGAGCCCGTCGGCCTCCCGACCGGCCTAGGCCGGCCCCCAGGCCGGTTCCTCACGTTTCTGCCCCGTTTTGTAATAGACTACCCCCTACCTCCCTCAGATCTAGGGTTAGAGTAAGAATAGAACTTTGAGCTTTGCTCCTACCTTCCCTTTGTGGAATTCATGGCCACACTAGACTTGTCTAGGTGATGTACAAGGCCCCTCTTTGTGTACGGTCTCTCATAAGTATGATTCTACCTTCGGGTCTCTCGTGCTTGTGATTCTACCGTTCACTCACCAATCTCTCCCGAAGATTCTACCTCGCGGTCTCTCTTCGGGATTCTATTGGTCCGGTTGATCCTACCGGTGAGGGAAAAGGAACTCCAAGGGTAAGTCCTTCTTGCGGTTGCGATCCGAGTCGGTCTCCCGTTTTTCTTTGTGTTTTCCCCTTTTGGTTCTTCACGTTCACCGCTTGCCATCCGTCTATCCGTGAAGATCGGGCCACGAGCTACACCACCAGGCAGGCGCCAACTGGGGCGTACCACCTCCATGGTAGCAGTTCCTAGCTTAGGCCAAAAGCCTATGCTTGGGGGAGTATGTGTTTCTCACCGACACCTCTTTCATTTCGCTCACTCACTTATAGTATGCCGGTGTGTTCGTTGTCCCTTTGTATATCCGTTGTTTGCATTTTTACTTTCTTTATTCTTCTTATTCTTTTTTATTTTGTTTCTCTTTGTTAGTTGCTCTTTTCGTTCATTAATAGAAAACCCGAAGAGATTCTTTGTTTGCTTTTCTAGTTCTATAATCAAAAAGACCAAAAATATTTCCTTTAGCCTCTTGTTTGGTTGTTTCTTTCTTTTAGTTGTCATTTTATAAAATCGAAAATAACGAATGGTGATTCGGACTCTCAGATGGGATCCCGGACGTCACGAGAGGTTCCGGAGGAGTCCGGAGAATAATATTCATATATGGAAAGTGGTTTCCGGAGGTTTCGGAAAAGTTCCGGAAATATTTGCAGGGTACCGGAAAGGTTCCGGAAGGTTCTAGAAGTGTCTAGGTGGACCCACATGGACCGAAGGGGTGCAGCCAGCCCTTGGGCCAGCCGCACCACCTAGGCCCACATGGGCCCATGCGGCAAAGGAAGAAAGGGGGGCCGGCCGAGTCCTAGTTGGACTAGGGGCCGACCTCCACCCCTTTAGGAAAGGGGCCCAAGGAGGAGTCCTAGATGGACTCCAACTTGGGGGGCAAGTAAGGGGCCGGCCGGCCCCTACCCCAACCCTAGCCGGCCACCTATAAAAAGGGGGGAGGGGAGGGGTGCGGCACACACTAAGGAGGCTGCCCCAAGCAACCCTAGCCGCACCCCCTCTCCCATCTAACCCTAGCCGCACCCCTCCTTCCCCGGAGGGCTGCCGCCGCCTCACCTCCACCTTAGAGCTGCCGCACCACCTCTTCCGTAGGGCTGCTGCGCCACCTCCACCTCTCCCTCTCCTCTTGCTTGGCTTGGCGAAGCCCTGCTCGCGGAGATCGTCATCATCACCGGCACAACCGTCGTGCTGCTGAGATCATCAAGGCCACGTCCTCTCGCTTGCGGGATCAAGGAGTTGACGTCTTCATCGAGCCGTACGTGTGGACACCGCGAAGGTGCTGCCCGTTGCTGCACTTCACCGGATTGGATCTCGAGGATAATATATCTCCTCGCGACTAGACGAGTCTAGTTGCGGGGATCGACTAGCCAACCCCTGCACCGACAAAACACGTTTGTTGATCTTCAAGGGTAAGAGATTGGATCTCACCTTCGCTATCTTCATCTAGTAGATCTAGATCCTTGGGGTTTATTCCGCTTGCCGCGTAGGATTTTTTTTTTGTTTTCCATGCTGCGACCCCTTCAGTGGTATCAGAGCCTAGATCTATTCGTAGATGTTGGTGTGATTAGAACACAAGGATTTGTGGGCGTTGATATTTTATGTTGCTACCTTCTCGCGTGCACTTTGCATCTTTGCGGTATTGTGAGATTGAAGCGGCCCGGACCAACCTTACTCATCCACGCACGAGAGACCGGTTCCACGACTGACATGCAACTTGTTTTGCATAAGTGGCTGGCGGGTGTTTGTTTCTCTTGCTTTAGTGAGGATGCAATTTTCAATGGAAGGCCTTTCAAAAGGATGAGTAAATAAGCAACTATTATATCACCGTTGTGGTTTTGCTTCTATCTCGTTGACCCAAGCCACATAAAATTTGCATAAACAAAGTAGAAGATGTCTAACTTGTTTTTGCAGAGGGGGTCAAGTGATGTGATATGGCCAATGTGATTTGTGATAATGTATGCAATGATCATGTTTGTAATATTTCGCGACTTGCATGTCGACGAGTACGGCGACCGGCAGGAGCCATATGGTTGTCTTTTATTTTATGTGACCTGCGTGTCAATGAATCACCATGTAATTGCTTTACTTTATTTCTAAGAGTAGCATTAGTTGTAGTTGCAATAGTTGGTGGACAACCATGGTGATGGCGCCACGATGATGGAGATCATGCCGGAGATGGAGATCTTGCCGGTGCTTTGAAGATGGAGATCAAAAGCATAAGAAGAAAGGCCATATCATATCACAATTTTGAATTGCATGTGATGTTAATCCCTTTTATGCACCTTATTGTTAGATGTAATCGCGACGGTAGCATGATAAGGTGATCTCTCACGTCAATATCAAGATAATTAAGTGTTCTCCCCTAGTATGCGCCGTTGCGAAAGTTCGTCGTTTCGAAGCATCACGTGATGATCGGGTGTGATAGATTCAACGTTCACATACAACGGGTGTAAGCCAGTTTACACATGCGAAAATACTACGGTTGTCTTGACGATCCTAGCATGTACAGACATGGCCTCAGGAACACGGAACCGAAAGGTTAAACATGAGTCATATGAATGATATGATCAACACTGAGTTGTTCACCATTGAAGCTACATCATCTCACGTGATGATCGGTTGTGGTGTAGTGGATTTGGATCGTGTGTCACTAAACAACCAGAGAGATGTTGAGTTTAGTGGGAGTTATATTAATTTGATTAAGTTGAACTAAAATTATCATAAACTAGAGTCCTAAAGATGTCTTTGCAAAATCCTTGTAGATCATGGCCGACTACAGTAGTATGTTTCTTGCTGAGGAGCTGCGTCTCGATGGGTCAAACTTCATCGAGTGGTACCAACGTCTTAGAGAAGTCCTTTCGACAAATGATCAGCTCTATGTGTTACATGAACCTTTAGAAGAGAAACCCGAAGCTTCTACTAGTTACAACAGGCATATGGCTTGGCTCAATCGGAGTAAGACTCACATTCAGGTCAATTGGTTGATGAGTGTCTTCATGAATTCAGACCTGTCCAAACAATTCAAGAACTTGAGTGCCATTGAGACTGTCACTGAGCTAAAGAAAATGTTCATAGCACAAGTGAGAATTGCAAGGTTTGAAGGTCTAGGTGAATTTCTTTCAACTAAGATGGAAGAAAATGATCGCTTAGAGGAGCACCTGAAGAAAATGTATAGGATATATTACACTCTTGTGGATGCTTGGGATATGGAGATGAGTGACGAATTTGCGATAGATGGGCTGTTGCATTCGCTTCATCCCAAATTCAAGAATTGTGTCAGAGACTATGTCAAGGAAAGGGATTCGATCACTTATCCTGAACTGATGTCTCGACTTCGTCAGATCGAAAGGAATCCCGTAGCAGGAGGAGTAGCCAATGCAGAAGGTATATTTTGATATACTAGTTATAAATGTTTAAATGTCCCATTTACACTTAAGGTGAGCTAAGTATTTGATACTTGTGCTGTTTTGTGAAAACAGGGCCCGCCGTTTGAGAAGTGCATGGAGGGACTGAGTGGATTTCGCGGAAGATGGCAATCAAGGAGTTGATGCTGGCGATGTTCTACTTCTACATTTATCGTTTTAAATTAGAGGATTTGAATGAGTTTTGTAATCGAATTAAGTGTGATCTTAAATTAGAGTGTCTCGGTTTGTGAGACGGTCATTCATGTTAAAGACAAGTGGTTGTTCTATTTTCATGAGTAATCCTTTTTGGAGATCACGTTTCGATTATGAAATTTTTTGTCCTTTGTTAGATTTAAACGATAATTAGTTAAACACTTATAAAATAAAGACATGCTAAAATATCCAATACTTGATGATGAGATTTAATTTTAGTTGTGCTATAGTGTTGGTGAGTATTCTGATGCGCATCACCAAGGAGCATGATTAAAAATGCCATTTTCTGAAAATGCCATGAGTAACTGGAAAATAAACACAAGTGTTGGTGGAATTTTTCAGTGAATAAGAGACATCATTATCTTATCGTGAATGAGTAAATAGGAGTATTTATTCATGTCATGATGAGACCATGGAAGTGGAGGATATTAAGTTAACAAGATAATTGAGTCTTTTTCAATTTGATCAAAAGAGACAAAATATTTGAGTTATTGTTTAGTATGAAGACTTGTGACAAGTGTTATCACAAATTACAATATTTAGAGATTATTCAAAAGTGTTTTGATAAACCTAAAGTATTGTAGTCACATTACATTTGATGTTATGTGGTCATAAAGGAGGGTTTTGAATTTAAGGGTTTATTTGTATCATTTAGATTTATTTTGATAACACTCTGTTTTTTAAATAAAGGATCTATTTAATGATTTGTGTTTCGCATATGAGTTATGTGAAATTGTGGTTTCAATAATTATGAGATAATTAAAAGCCATAGCAAATGGAGTTTTGTAGAATATTCATATGAGATTATGAATAGAGATTCCACAATGTGAGACTAAAAGGAACAGACCAATGTGTTTGGTTGTGTTGTGTATTTTAGTGGTTTTATCATGAAATGGTTTCATGGATAAAAGAATTGTTGGAATAAATTTAGAAAGCTTAAACCTTGCATGTTTATGTATCAAGTGGCACATATGTAAAGTGCTATGTTGGTTAAAACTTGACACATAAAAGGTTTTAATGATGGTGATCATTGAATTTTGGTTTAGCTTGTCTAAAGAGAAGTGGGGTTCAAGAATATGAATTTTGTCAAAAGTTGAAAAATAATATTCATGATTTACTTGTCATGTTTGAGAAACAAGACATACCTACAAAAACTACAAAAGAAGAAATAGAAACTTTAAAATACGAAAGTGACTAAAAGTCATTCTATTTTAAGTTTAAATCATAAAGTAATCGTTACTTGATTTTGTGAAAAGAATGTTTCACATATTTATTTTGCAAAGAGTTTGTATGGAATAAATAAAACTTAGAGCTGGCAAGGTGCTGGCGTTTCGTATATGAGTTCTCGAATCTTAAGAGTTAAGAATTTTTGGAGGAGTCCAAAGTGTCGAGAAAGTGCATAAGAAACTGAGTGGGATCTAATTAACATATGTGGAGACATATATTAAGTTGGAGCAGAAACTGATTTCCATAATCAAAATATGTGGTGACATATGTTTGAGTGGGAACTAGTTAATAATGGTCAAATATAAAGATAACATATTTCTGAGTGGGAGCCATAGTGGCTTCGCAATTTAATATGTGTATGGTGTATATTTGAGTGGGAGTTTACAACATCGTGTTTTTGAATGAAATGGAGATTTCGTAAATGTTGTAAATGTTGTCATGGACCAATGCATAACTTATGAAGTTAGTTTGGACGTCAAATATTCATGTAGATGAATGTATCTATGGAGGATAGATGAATGTATCTATGGAGGNTGACTCACAAAGGGTATGTGGCTACACAAGGCACCAGACTGACTGACGAGCAGGAGAGAAAAATTGAAGAGAGACTCCAGGTTATTCAGCCTAAAATAGAAATATTTGTGTCCGTCATGCGGATCGGACGGAGCTCCCGTACCACCGTTGTAAGTTCGGCTTGATACATGCCATTTATTTTAATTATATCCATGTTGTTTCCTTGCTTGCACTTGTTGACAACTTACCATCTGTCTTGTGAATATGCAACGAACAAAACCAGTACTTCAAACAGAGCTATGCTGATGCTCATCTCCCGCGCGAGGAACAGACAATCGAGCTTCAGCGGCCTGGAGAGATGCGCACTTGGAAAGTCAAGCTAAAGATCAACGACAAGGAGAACGGAAAATTTTATGAGCTAGGGAGAGGCTGGTGGGATTTCGTCAGTCAAAACAATCTGAAGGATGGTGACATGTGCCTGTTCGAGCTGCTCGAGAACGAGGAGCCCACCATGAACGTCCACATCATCCGCCGCGGAGATTGAGACAAGCATAGCAGGCCGGTGTTGCCTTCCATGGAGGCGGCGCCATACTTGTGGTGATGCTTAGTTAATTACTTAATATTAGTGCCTTTTGTGTTGGAAATCCACAAGCTTCTAGCTCTCCTCATCATCTCCCAAACTGTTCCACGAAACCCTGTCAACGAGACCAGTTTTGGTATGTTTTTGTTTCAGAAGTACTGGTTGTGGCTTGGCTTGTAAATTGGTCAAAACATGGTGGAACATGTTGCATCAATCTGTGGCTCTTATTGCATCTCTCTGTGTCTGCGTGCTGCTTCACTAAGTTGTGATTTAACTCAGGTTGTACAAATCAGACTGGGTTTTACTCTTAATTAATTCTTGCGTCATAACAATGAATCATCTTCTGTGTTTCTGGAAGTGAGTATATTTATTGAAAGAAGATTGGATGTTCAGAGTTCACAAGGAAATTAAACCCTGTGCATCTGCCATGCTGACCCCACTTGTCAGTGGTGAGGTCTGTGGACACCTGGTCCACTGGTCTCTTCTCAGGTCAACTTGTAGGTGAAATCTATTTATATATGCAATAACATATTAACATCTCACCAGAGCACACACTCGCTCGCTCATAAGGAACTCTCTATCTCAAGATGTGTGGAGTTTCCATCATTTTCTGCTCTGACCGACAATGTTGAGGGTGTGTTTGATTCAAAGGAAGTTTAAAGGATTTGTGAAGGATTTTATCCCTTAGGAAATATTCCTACGTTGGTCGTTTGATTCAAAGGATTGCAATCCTTAGGAATTCCTTCAAAGGATTCCTTTGCACTCTATTTGCTCTCTATTTTGTAGGAAATTTTCCCTCCACTCCAACCTCATGTTAGAATTCCTTTGCTTTTCCTATGATTCAAACACACACTTGATCCACATTCCTTTAGTTTTCAATTCCTGTAGGATTCAACTTGTCATGCCACTCCAACCCTATACTTTTCCTATCCCTACACTTTTCCTACCCTTTGAATCAAACAAGCCCTGAGATGGCTGGGAGTGGGAAGGGGTGTGAGGTGCAGGGAGTGGCAAGACCGCAAGAGCACTAATACTGGGAGCACATGGCTGTGGACAAGATCATGTTCTTCAAGATCTTGGTAGTAGATTTCCAGCAGCGCATTGTAAGTACATATATTATCTTGACAAATAACAAGTGTCAGGATTCTAAGCGCTTGGGTGATTTAATGCTGCGAGAGTAGGCTTTTGTAATAAGGGTGCCGAATTTACTTTCTTGTAAACTACATCTTAGTTAATAGATTAGGGCAAAGCTTTTTACTCGTTTCAAAAAAAAAAAAGGATTCTAAGCATCGTGTCGGTAATGTTTTTTTTTTGCAAGGAAACCATGGTAATTTAAAGGGAGAACATTACAGAAAGGTGCCCAACAAAGATAAAAATTACACTCCAGTCCTTCTGCAACTCAAAGACGCCGGCATGGAGCAGGACGTGCCGGTGGCGCGCCGCCGCCTCGTCTTCCTTCAAGCCTTGGATCAGAAGACACCCCCTAGCGGACGGGAAGTCGCCAGACCTCGAACTCCGTGGAGCCTCCACCCAACTCCAGCTGCATCTTCGTCTTCCTTCAACATCACCGGTTTCAAAGTCGTCAACCCAGATCCGCCGCCACGCGGGATCCGGGAGGGGGATGGCGCTCCCAATAGATTTGGGGATCCGAGGGAGCGGAGGGGGCAGGCACACCACTGCGGAACTCCAACGATCTCCGCCGTCGAAGGAAGCGCGTACCTGCACCAAAAGCACCGCCGGCGACCCAGCCTCCTCCATGGCGCCGCCGGTTGAAGAGCTCACAAACCCTACTCTATCTACACCCGTGAAGCGGGGATCCCCCGCCCTCCCGCCGCCGGAGCGGCCGACGGCGAGGTGGTGGATCTGCGGGTGGGGGTGAAAAATCGCCTCTCTCTACTGTAGCGGGAGAGAGGAGACGTCCAGGCTCGTCTTCGTGTCGGTAATGTTGATACCTTGTGCCATTTTATTTTCAACTACAAAAGGGGTGACATAGAGCTAGTTTATAGTAATCAACGAGGAACATATATTTATAGTAATCAACGAGCTATTGTAGCTATTCTGCAACCCTATGGGTCCAGCCCAAGATATCGACCAGCTACCCGTCCCGCACCCGATCCCCACCCGCACCCACCACCTATCCGTTCCGCCTCCCATGACCCACCAACCCGCCGTCGACCCCGAGCTCCACCACGCGTCGCCCCTACCATCGAGCCGCCCTGCTCCTCCCCAGCATCCAGACCCACCCACCCTGGATCCGATCGATTCACCAACCACCACCCCACCCTCGACCCCGCCGCCGGCTGCCTCCCACCCGCGCGAGTGAACCCGTCGCCGGCGGCCTGTCACACGCCCACGCGTCTCCGCCGTCAGCCGCCTCCCACCCGCTCTCGTGACCCCGCCTCCGGCCACCTCCCGCGCAACCGCGCGACCCCGCCGGCGAGCTCCCCTCCCGTCGCGCTCCCCTCTGCGTCCCGCTGCTGGCCCAGGCTTCTACCGCGTCCCGCCGCCGACCCAGGCTTCTACTACGTCCGCGCCGCCGCCCCAGACCGCAACCGCGTGCAGTCCGCTTCCTCCCGGCCTCCCCGGTGCACGCGCCCGCCTCTGGACGAGCTCCATCGCATCCTGCCCCCTGCAACTCGCCCCTGACGCGGAAGTTCAGACGGCACGCCAGCGGAGGTTCTCAAGCCCCGTCGTCAGAGTCCACCGGGGCTACACAAGGCGGAGTCCACAGCGTGCCGTGCCGGTAGTCCACGGCGTGCTAGACCAGGAGCCCATCTGCGCCACCGCGCACCGGTGGGGGTCCTGAGGGACCCCTGTCCTACAGCTCCTACCACCTAATGCTGGTGAGATGGGTCCCAGGTCGAGGTCTCCCTCCCTCTGCTGCAGCTGCTTGCGCCTGTGACCACTTCTCTTGCCTCTGTCGTTGCCAGCGAGAGTGCGCTTGCTGCCGTGTGAAGTCAACTCCTGCAGGCCGGGAATCTCAGTTGGTCGTGCGTGCAGGTGCCTCTGGTTGAGAAGCTGCGTGTTGTGTTTCTCGGGTGATAAAATTGCACAAGCTCGGTAATAAAAGTTCAGTTTTCCCGAGAGATGAAGTTCACAGTCAGTTTCGTGGAAAGTTCGTTTCGTCAGTGTGTCGGGTTTTGGAAGAAAAAATATCACGCAACAAATTGTAGCTTAAATGTCGGGTTTTAGAAGTGCACTTTGGAAAACATTGCGAAAATCAAATAAAGTCAAAATCGTGACATAGTACGTGCGTCTAATTCTCCGTGAGGAAGTTCACTTATGTCGATCGTAGAAGTTCACTTTCGTGACGAGCGAAGTTCAGAGATGGTCCGAGTACGAAAATCAAACAGGTCAAAAAAATCATACAAGTCGAAAACATGATGTAGCACGTGCATCTAGAGTTCCGCGAGGAAGTTCACTTGCATGCCCGGAAGAAGTTCACCGATGCGAAATGGGAAGTTCAGAAAAAACGAGAATTCTAAAACAACATAATTATGTATATTTAAAACTGATCTTAAACCGTAAGGAATTTCCAAAAAATGCGTGAGATAACAAAGTTGCGGCCTTTTCATAGCTTTCCAATGGCGTATCATTTGCATCAATCCGATAAATGGTTTGAAAATGGCGATCAAAATACGGTACGGTCTCGAAAATAGTGTTAGTATATTTGAAATTTTTTAAAAACCGTAACTAATTTCGAAAACCTGTGAAAATGAAAAAGTTTCGTAATTTCCATAGCTATCCAACGGTATATCACATGCATTATTCCGATAAGCGGATCAAAAATCGCATTAGAAAATTTTCCCGTGAAGATGGAGAATCAGTGTGTTCCGTCAGCAAGTTCACATTATCATTAAATGAAGTTCATCAATTTTGCGAGGGAAGTACTAGTTCCAGAATAGCAGACATATATATATATATATATATATATATATATATATATATATATATATATATATATATATATATATATATATATATCAGACATATATATAAACCCTATTTGACACCTAGGGTGCAGAATAAGTTATTTTGCACCTATCATTTTTTTACGTTGTTAAATCAATAAATTATGTTACATATCTAAATATTTACATCATGTTGACCCATACTAGAAAAAATCGACATAAAAAATGAGTTAAAATGACATAAAAGTCACAAAAACAACATAAATACATATATTTATGTTGTATTTTTTGCAACGTCATGTAAATATTTTTTCTCATTTATATTTTTTCTTACGTTCTCCTTGACTTAATAAATAAAACAAAATTTACATCACGTAAAAATCATATGCGGTTGAAAAGATAGAGGGTGCACCCTGGGTGTCAAATAGCGCGAATATATATATATATATATATATATATATATATATATATATATATATATATATATATATATATATGCAAAATAGTGGGATGCTCATGGTGATAGATACGCACCCTGAACCAGCCCTTGGATCACCCTATAGAGTAGTTTCCACCGTCGATGTACTTAACGCCGTTCCGTCCACCTGATTGAAAGAATGGGGCACGGTTCCATTTTTCGTTACTCAGCAGGGGAAACGGTTCATTCTCGCTAACTATGAATGGGCATGTTTTGTTTCTTCGATAACAAGTACGGGGCCGATTGCTTAAGAAAACAATTTGATTTTTTTTTCTATCCCAATAATTTGGCCGCGTTGCTTATGAATACAATTTGATTTTTTTTTCTTTTTGGTCTCAATAATTTGGCCGATTGCTTAAGAAAGTGATTTGATTTTTTTTCTATCCCAATAATTTGGCCATATTGCTTAAGAAAACAATGTTATTTTTCCTTTTGTGTCTAAATAATTTGGCCACATTGCTTAAGAAAACGATTTGATTTTTTTTTCTTTTTTGTCTCAATAATTTGGCCGCATTGCTTAAGAGAATGACTTGATTTTTGCGCATGGGTCCAATGGTTCCTTTTTGCGTATGGGTGTCCCCTTTTCGCTAACTATGAACGGGCATGTTTTGTTTCTTCGATAACAAGTACAGGCACGGTTCCTTTCTTCGTTAATCAGCACGGGAAACGGTTCCTTTACTCGATAACGAGAAGGGCACGGTTCGTTTCTTCGCTAATCAGAACGGGGCACGGTTCCTTTATTCGATAACGAGAACAAGGCCCGATTTCTACCACTTAACAGACGTTAACGGCAACACGAATCCTGAGACTAAATCCAATGGCCGGCGCCCTATGCGCAGCTACCACCGCGGGCATAAAATCCGCGTCGATATATATATATATATATATATATATATATATATATATATATATATATATTAGCTTAAGTAGGAACTATTTCTATTTTACGAACGGTAGCAGATCCCGACCGCAGTCTGGCCCACCACCGTACCACCACCACCCGACCTCCACTCCAGCGCGCGCCGCCGCTGCCGCCCGGCCTCCCCCGCGCGCGGCCCGCCGCCACCCGGCCTCCTCGCGCGACGACCCTGCTCCGCCGTGGCGCGGCTTCTCTGCTCCTCCGGAGACGCGCCGCCGACGACCACTCCCCCGCGCCATCGAGGACCTCCAGGGCACGGCGGCTTCCCTCCCAGCGCGCGCGGCCGCCGGCTTCACAGCGCCTGCCAGTGCGGAACTCCACCATCAGGAGGACGCCGTGTCCGCTGCGGCGGCGGAAGGCGTGCGCCGCCGGAAGTCGAGCTGTTCATCCCCGCTGGCGACCACCACGCGCCGCCCCACTTCCTCGTCCTCCCTCTCTGCTTCCCGATGGGGACGCCCCTCCGTTCGAAGCCTGCACCGCGTGTCCCCGCCGCATGAAGCACCGGCGGCCTCCCCACCTCTGCGCGTCGGCGCCTCCCCCGAGCTCCTGTGCGTCCCCAACCTGGGTCGTCTCCCCACCCTCCCCCACGGCTCGCTCCACAAGGTCAAGACGTCACCGCGCGCCCCTGCTCTGGTCTCGCGTCGTGCCCATCCCGCGTGGCCTGCTTCAGGCCGTGATGCGAACCTTTTTTTTCATATGACCCTGATGCAAACTACTGCAGGTGATGTAAACTGTCGATTTTTGGCCGTTTAAAATGCTGTGCTCGCTGGAGAAATAGAGTGAGCACCACAGTTCATGAAGCTTAAATGAAGAAAGGTTCAGGAAAAAAAGTTCACTTCATGATCCGTCCGAAGGTTCACATGTCATGCGCGAGAAGGTTCACATATCATTGCCGAGACAGTTCAGAAAGCCTCATTCCTAAAAAAGTTTAGAAAAAAAGTTCACTTCATTCGTAAAAAAAGTTCACTTGGTACAGAAAAAAAGTTCATGTGCAATTGCGAAAAAAAAAGTTCACCTCAAAAAAGTTTAGTTCATGTTCCGTCTCAAGATTCACATGTCATGCGCGAGAAGGTTCACTTGGTACAGAAAAAAAAGTTCATGTGCAATTGCGAAAAAAGTTCACATCGTCCCAAAAAAAAATCAGGAAAAAAGTTCAATTCATGTTCCGTCTGAAGGTTCACATGAAGTAGAGTTAAGGTTCACTTAGCATATCCGAGAAGGTTTAGAAAGTTCCTGTTTAGCTTAAACAGGAATATGTTCCTTGAAAAGCATTCCTATCTCGTAGTGACTGCAGTCACACCGATCACAGCCACACATATGCCTTGGGGATCTGAACCTGGAGCTGGACAAAAACTTTCCTCTTTTCATTTGGTCATTTTTCATCAGGCTCTCATTATTTCCTCTTTTATCTGGTTTGGTCCCGGATTCTAAACATGTGGCAGACCCTAGGCCTGCGAGCGTGGCAGCCAACTAGCCGCTTGTGATGCTGCCCACCCACTCAGACTATATCGTAAATATCTCTCTCCCGTGCCCGTGACCCACCAACCCATGATTCTCTCCCGTGACCCCTACCCACCACATGGTCCCCTCGATCGATACCCTCCGTGGCCACACCCTCTTATTTCTCCCCTTTTTCAGCCCTGAAAAAAAGGAGCAATCCAGATCCCCAATCTAGCTTTCATACAGATCATGGCGTCGGGTAGAGTAGTGGTGGGCAGACACTACTATGCTTGAGGCGCGGGGAGGTCGGGTCGCACCGGAGCGGAGGCTGGGGCGGCACAGGGTCGTGCGTGAGCGAGGTCGGGAGATCGAGGCCCCTATACTGCCGCCGCCTCGTGAAGTCGAGCACCCATCCGCAACCTCCTGCGCGCGCCGGCGGGCAGCCACACCTCTGCGCGCTGGCGGGTGGCCGCACCTCCATCTCTGCGCCTCCCCACCTCTGCGCGCTGGCGGGTGGCCGCACCTCCATCCGCAACCTCCTGCGCGCCCCGGCAAGCCATCGTGCTCCCTTCCCGAGCTCCTGCGCGTCGCCTCCCGCCAGCACGGCTCGCTCCTAGGCCTCCCACCCGCACGGCTCGCTCATGGCCCCTCCTGCTGGCTCGAGGTGGACGGCGAAGGATCAAGGATTTGGGGCCGCTCGCTGGATCGAGGTAGCCGCCTCGCCGCAACACGTTCTGTGCTCTTATTTTGTGCTCCTCTATTTCTCTCTCTCTAATTATTGGGTATTTTTCGGTGGAAGATGTATTCTGTCATAATTTTGCATAGCACCATTTGTATTTTAGGGAAGGCACCGAATAATTTGGAACGGGCTCCTTTCATCTTCTTTGTAATTTGAATGGCTCCATTTATACTTTCGAACTTGCTATTGTGGATATTTCCTTCCTCGAGTCATGAACATTTGTTTGTACTCGCACCATTAGAATGTATGTCTAGTACCGTTTATAGATCACATGGGCACCATTGGTATTCTATATGGGAACCTTTTCTTGATGATGCATTTTGTTGAGAAATGCTGACGAGGTTAGGGCTCGGCAAATCCCTGGGTCGAGTACCCCGGGTTGATTGAAGGTAAGGAAGATGAACGTTGGTGATCACGACGGCTAACAGGGGGCGATTTACCCAGGTTCAGGCTCCCGGAGGATAACACCCTACTCCTGCTTGTCTGGAATTATGATCAAGGTGGCTACAATGGCGAGATGGCAATCTCGCTAAGGTTTGCGATGGCGGCTATGAGTATGAGCGTATGTGTTGGCGTTTTTTCTAGACGAGGGACCCTCCCAGCCTTTATATGATAGGCTGGGTCTCGGGTGAACGGTGCTGATGGCACGTACAGGATGATCAAGCTGATGACCTAACGTCGACTACCTTGGGCCGCACATCATCCTTCTTGGGCCTTCCTTGGGCCTTCCTTGGCGTGACCCAGGTACCACCACCGTGGGGTACTCGAAAGGTAACCCCACAACAGTAGCCCCCGAGTGCTTAGTCGAATCGTAGAGTCGGGTAAAGGACTCCTTCCTTCCGGGCACGCCAGCAGGTTCCTGAAAGGAACAAATAAAATGGTCGACTCCGGCCGTTCAGGGCTTATGGAGGATTCCTTAATCGAAACATCGACTGCAGGGTGAAAACTGCGAGTGTTGCTCTGGTCGGTGATTTTTCGACTGCGATTGTTCTGAGTCATTCGGGAGCGCGAACAGCGCTCCCGATGGGAGTAGCCCCCGAGATTAAGCTGAATTGCTTGCAATTGAGGTTAAACTCAATTTTTCCTTCAGTCGAAAAGCCCGCTCCCGATGGGAGTGAAGAAGGGACTCGAATTGACGGAGTCGCAACTTGCTTTTCATGACTTACTTTGTACTCGGCCGGTTTGGCTTACTGCTTAAGTTTGCTCAGCTCGTGGAGCTTACTGTATTTCTTTTGCAGTCGAATGGACTTGTCGAGTCGACTCAGCTCTTAGAGCTTACTGTATCCTTGTTGCACCCGAATGAACTGTCCGGGTGCTCCATCAGCCCACTGGCTTGCTACGCCTCCGCGAATGACGTCAGTGCTGATGTTTTCGGCGTGCTCTGCGTCCGATGGGACGTGACATGGTGGTCCCAGTGCCAGCATTGACTGATCTGACCGTTGGGCGAACTTTTCGCGGCATGATGAAGACGCCTCGATTCCCGCGCGTAGTGGGCGGTGTGGGCGTCGACGGTTGGCCTCTCTGCGCGACGCGTGGACGGCCAGATGAGGTTGTGGAGAGCGGCTTCGCGGGGAACGGCCAGGATGAACTGTCCCCGCGGTATATATTTTTCACCGCGGTGGGGAACAGTTCACGCCATCCTCATTTCGCCGCCATCTCCACTGCTTTCTCCTCCATTTCCGCTCCTCCATTGCTGCTCCTCTACCAGTTTCTTCTCCACCCACCATGAGCAAGGTCACGATGAAGAGGGGAAAGTCTGCCGCCGGCGCCGTCGCCGCCACCGAGGCTGGCGTGATGAAGAAGCCCGAGGGTGACTGGACGAAGTCGTCGGTGAAGAAGGCCGATCTTGAGGGCCTCCGCGCGCGCGGGCTGCTGCCGCCGGCGGACCAGGCGGCGGTGCGCGCTCCAGGGAAGGAGGTATTCCCTGCCCCTCGCGAGGGGGAACGCGTATGCTTCGTGAATTTTCTTCCGCAGGGTTTCGGGTTCCCCCTCCACGATTTTGTTCGTGGTCTTCTGTATGCTTATGGGGTTCAGATCCACGATCTGACTCCCAATAGCGTCTTGAGCATCGCGAGCTTTATCGTGCTTTGCGAGTGCTTCTTGGGGATCGCACCCCACTGGCTGCTATGGAAGTCGCTATTCCTCGTCAAGAGGAACGTGGGGAAGAGCGGGCAAGTGTACCCGGTGGGCGGCTTCGGCATCCAGGTGCGTGGCGACACCGCCTTCTTCCAGATGAAGAAATCCGACTCCGTCCAAGGCTGGCGGAGGAAGTGGTTCTACGTCAGGTGCGACCAGGAGGGGCTTCTTCCTTTCGCGGCTGATCGCGAGTTGAAGAAGACGAAGGCATGGGCGCACCTGCTGTCGAAGGAAGACAGGGAGGCGACTCAACCCTTACTGGCGCTTCTCAGTGGCCTGTTGAAGAGCCTTGGGCGCGAGACGGGTGGAGTGCATCTCATTGCCACTTTCTTCAGGCTTCGGGTGCAGCCGCTCCGTGCTCGCGTCCACCCGATGTGGGCGCTTGAGCACGGCGATGAACTCGGCGATGATGAAGTTGAGTCGAAGGTGAGGAGCATCACCAGTCTCCGAGCCGCCGATCCGTGCAACGTCAAGTGCCCGGTCCAGCCGTATGGGCCGAACAACCCTGTGCCTGAGGTAAGCTTCCTTCTGCTTTGCTTCTGTTTTGTATGTTTTGTCGAAATCTTCTTTTGTCTGACCCGAATTCCTGGGCAGGGTCGTTCCAACATTGTCAGCCTTCCTCCGTTGATGGAGAACGGACCTCATGAAGAGGCGGAGTTCCCTGAGGATGAAGAGGTTGATGAAGATGACGTTCCCTCCGCCACTTCTCGGAGTGAAGAGGTGGTGGAGGACGATGAAGATGAAGAGCCGCTGCAGAAGCGGCAAAGGCGGAAGAGTGGCGAGTCTGCTTCGGCTTCGTCACCCGCAAAGCAGGTGGAGGTGGAGGACGTGGACGAGGCGAGCGAGTCGTCCTCGGGTGCCAGGCATACGAGCGACCCGACGGAGCCTTTGATCGTGCCTCCCCTTAGCTCTGCGCCGCCGACTGGTTTCGCAAGGATGCCCTCCGTCTCCTTGGACAGCGAGGATGATCTGGACGTCACCAGGTTAGTCTTGCAACCATCACCTTGTTTTGTCGAGTACCCTTTTTGCCTTTGCGAGTATTTGAATTGAATTATCTTGCCATAGCAACCGTGCTGGCGCTGTCGGTTCTTCGCCTCCAGAGATGGAGCACACTTCTGCTCCCGTGTTCGAGCAGACCGCGAAGGCGACCGAAGAAGAGCCGCATGCGGGTGATGCAACCCTGAAGGCTTCAACTTCCTCCGTGCCAGAGAAGACCGCTGATGCGACCTCGGTGGACTCCGGATTGCTTGAGCATGTAAGTCTCTTAACTCAGTCTGCAAGATCTGTATCGGGTGCGTGAACAGCGCTCCCGATGGGAGTAGCCCCCGAAGATGTGCGTGGATAGAATAGTCGGGCGCAGATTGATGTCTTTGTTCTTTCCACAGCCGTTTTGTCGCCAGCTGATGGAGGGAGCCGCGGCCTTCGTGCGAATGGAGAAGGAGGGGGCCGGCTCCGCACTGCTCTAGAGCAAGCAAACAGTGAGTACTAACCCTTGCGTTCAAGAGGTGCTTCGACTATCTTCATTATTAACTTTGCTCCGGTGATCCATAGGCGAAAGGGAGAGCCTGGCGAAGCGGGTCGCGGAGCTGGAGAAGTCACTGGGCGAAGCTCAACAGCGTGAGCGAGCCCGGGAT
Organism: Puccinellia tenuiflora; assembly: GCA_012064385.1. Lineage (NCBI taxonomy): Eukaryota > Viridiplantae > Streptophyta > Magnoliopsida > Poales > Poaceae > Puccinellia > Puccinellia tenuiflora. The sequence goes on from QRDG01002286.1 coordinate 454,672, forward strand.
GAACTGGAGAAGGCCCAGGTTGAGCACCTGCTCTCACTCGCCGACGCTACTGGAAGTAAGTATCTCGGCTGTTTGCCTACTTTTTCTTGTGTCGACTTCTGGTGTCTTATCAGTGTGGTCTTTTTGGAGCAGAGACCTACGGAGGTGCTCCTCCCGAAGGAACTTCCAGTGCCAATGTCAGCTTGGCCGAGGCTGTCGGCTTCGTCGATCGCGTCTGTGCGTATGCCTCGACGGCGCTGCAGAAGTCGACAGGCGCCTTGGCGACTGTGCACCGGAGCATCTTCCCTAGCCAGCCACCGCCGGACGCTGTTGACGCACTTGCTGCTCCGTTTGAAGGCGACGCGACCACCATGGCGGACTACACGCGTGCGCAGACGGTACGCGGCTCAGAGCTCACTTTCCAGCTCCTACTTGGTCACCAAGTCGTAGGTGACTTTGATAAGGTTGTCAGCGACTTCCCTCGGAGACCTGATGGCAAGACTGCGTCCCTTAGCAACGTGAAGGCGCGGGCGAGTCAGCTGGCTGCGAGGCTGATTGAAACCTTCCAAAAGAGAATCGCCAAAGCTGCAGAGTTGGCTGCTAGGAAGAACCGTTCTCAGTCAGAGTCTGCAATGTAGTTTCCTTTGTTTTAGGGTTCTTCTTCTTTTGAACTTGGTCTGTAATGAAACTCATGATCTGCGAAGTCTTTTGGCCGCGAACATGCTAGTGTCGAAATATAATTTTGTCTTCGAGTCTTCTGTCATATGAATTTGCTTGACAATGTCGAAAATTGGCAGCCTGAGATGGGTGAGACTCCCGGGGTTGCTGGAGCCGCTGGTGCGGGTGAGGACGAGGATACCTCTTCGGCTGCACCCACTCGCCCTCGTCATCAAGCTCCTCCAGCCCACGCGTGAAGTGTGAATGATCAGCGAGTGATCACTTACATGAGGAACAAGATCATTGAGCTCGAGTCGAAGCTGAAGGTTGCCGAGTTGGAGTTGGAGCGCTTGAAGTCGCGGCCCGCTGCGCCGTTCTCCCAGCGTGAGGAATTCCTTCTTGGCCAGATAGACTTGATCAGTCGACAGTTGCAAGGTTGGCCTTCAAGCGATTTGTTTCGGCTTCTTTATGCTTTCATTCTTCTAATTGTTGGATCTTTTCTGCAGATGTTAATCCCGACTGGCAAGCCAAGAATAGTCGAATGGACGAGCGGGTGGAAAGGGAGGGCACCGGTGATTCACTTGAAGCTCGTACCTTCTGGTCGAACAAAAACGCAGGCCGTGTACTCGCGAAGATGCTGGATCGCACTTGGCGAGCTGCTGTGCTCTTGGAAGGTTGCAGGAAGGCACTCTGGCAGATCAACAGGGTGTACTTTCCACATAATGAGCAGCCTTCTGGGCTGGCTGCGCTGCTGGAGAGGTTCCGCAGTAGCAGGGCGTTGAAGAAGGTCGTCGTCGCTCAGCTTGTTGCCGGGGCCAACGCGGCGTTTGCTTATGTTCGACTGCACCGGCCTCATGTTCCCTTGGACAGGATACTTGACGGCTTGCCTAGAGACACTGATTATGCTGAATCCCTTGCGGCTGCACATCAGGCGATTCAGCAGGTCCTGAATCATACAGAGCAACTTGTAGGGCCGCTCGATACGCCAAAGGAGGAGCCTGTAGAGTAAGAATACCAAACTGCTGTTGTATAGCATTAGTTTGTAAGAGATATTTTCCCAGGTGGGAGCATGAGTGTATGTATGCCGAGGTGGTGGTAGCCTCCGAGTGAATAAATTGTATCTTGTGGACTTCTGTAAACCTGTATGGCGCAGCCCCCGAGCGGATCGAGTGCGGCCGAGGTGTGTCGAGTTGCCTGTGCGACGCAGCCCCCGAGTGCTTCGAGTGCGGCTAAGGCGTTTCCGAGTGAAACCTGTGTGGTGCGGCCCCCGAGTTCGTCGGGTGGCGACCAAGGTTTTGTCTTAGACCTGTACGGCGCAGCCCCCGAGTGCATCGGGTGGCGGCCAAGGGTTTTTCGAGTCGGACCTGTATGGCGCAGCCCCCGAGTGATTCGGGTTTTGGCCTAGGTTTGTCTTGGACCTGTACAGCGCAGCCCCCGAGTGGTTCGGGTGGCGGCCGAGGATTTTTGAGTTGCTTGCTGATAAAAGTAAAGAGGAGAGCTTGTTCCTCAAATCACTTTATTGATTTTCGCGAGCAAGCCGCCTCATTAAAACCCTTCCAGTCCCCTCAGGTACCCTGGCGAGGGAAAGAGTGCGTCTGAAACCTGCCGCTTCTTGACATTGTACATTATTACAAATTGGGGTCAATCAGGCGTAGAAAACGGCGCAGTTGCGCAACGTTCCACGGGTTGCTGCAGACTGTCCCCGTCTTCGAGTCCTTCAGGCGGTAAGCTCCGCCGCCGATTGCTTCTATCACGATGTATGGGCCCTCCCAAGGGGAGGCGAGTTTGTGCACCTTCTTCTGCTTGAGGCGGAGGACAAGATCACCAGGGACAAACGCTCTGGGCCGCAGTCGCCGCCCGTGGTAGTTGCGTAGGTCTTGCTGGTACACGGCTGTGCGGGTAAGGGCGATGTCACGTGCTTCGTCCAAGGTGTCCATGTCATCCTCGAGTGCTTCTTCTGCATCGGACTCGTCGTAGGCCACCACTCGGGGGGCGTCGAACTTGATATCACAGGGCAGGACTGCTTCTGCGCCGTAGACCATGAAGAATGGCGTGTATTGAGTGGATCTGTTCGGCGTGGTGCGCAGACTCCATAGCACGGATGGCAGCTCTTCGATCCAGGCGCCCGCGGCGCGCCTCAGTGGTACTCGCAGGCGCTTCTTTATGCCCTTGCAGACTAGGCCATTGGCTTTCTCGACTTGTCCGTTGGACTGCGGGTGCGAGACAGATGCATAGTTGAGCTTGATGCCTTGGTCAGAGCAGAAGTCCTTGAATTCTTCGGCTGTGAAGTTCGTGCCGTTGTCGGTGATGATGCTGTGTGGCACACCGAACCTGAAGATGATCGACCTGATGAAGTTAACTGCTGAGGAGGCAGTCGAACTTGTGATCGGAGCTGCTTCGATCCACTTCGTGAACTTATTGACTGCCACCAGGAGAAGAGTGTGTCCGCCCGGAGAAGACTTCTTGAGTGGACCCACCATGTCGAGCCCCCATTGAGCGAAGGGCCATGCGAGTGGTATGGTCTTCAGCGCTGATGCTGGTGCGTGCGGCTTGTTGGCGAACTCCTGGCAGCCGATACACTTCCTCACGAGTTCTTCTGCGTCTTGCACTGCGGTGGGCCAGTAGAACCCTGCTCGTAGGGCTTTGGCCACCAAGGCTCGACTGCTGGCGTGGTGTCCGCAGATGCCGGCGTGGATCTCGAGTAAGATGGCTTGACCGTCGACTGGGTCGATGCACCTTTGGAGGACTCCTGAGATGCTTCGCTTGTAGAGTTCCCCGTTGATGACGGTGAAGCCCTTGGAGCGACGGACGACGCGCTTGGCTTCGACTGGGTTTGCTGGTACCTTCTGATGCAGTATGTAGGCCAGGTATGGGCTTGTCCATGTGGGTTCGACCAGCATTACCTCCATGGGTTCCGTCTCCGTGCTTGGCGGGTTGGTGTTGCTCGTTGTCGGTGTAGAGGGTCCCGGCGCGGGCCGGAGCTTGATGGAGCGTTGTTTGATGCACTCGAGGAAGACTCCGGGTGGCACCGGTGCTTTGTCTGAGCCTAGGTTGGCGAGGATGTCGGCTTCCTCGTTGCTCTCGCGGCCGATGTGCCGCAACTCGCAGCCGTCGAAGGTGCCTTCCAACTGGTTGTATAGGTCCCTGTAGGCTATCATGTTGTCGGCGATGGCGTCACATTGCTTCATGGTTTGCTGCACGACAAGGTAGGAGTCTCCGTAGATCATGAGGTGAGTTGCGCCGCAGTTTTTGGCCATTCGCATGCCGTGGATTAGGGCCTCGTACTCTGCCTCATTGTTAGAGGGTGTTGGGAAGTCCATCTGCAGTACATACTTCAGTTTGTCGCCTTTGGGTGAGATGAGGACGACTCCGGCCCCTGTTGATCTGAACTTCTTGGACCCGTCGAAGTACATTGTCCATGCGTTGGACAAGTCGGGTACGTCTGGCAGCTGGGCCTCTATCCACTCTGTGGTGAACTCTGGAAGGACTTGAGCCTTGATTGCCTTCGGGTGCGCATACTTCAGCCCCCAGGGTCCCAACTCGACAACCCACTTGGCGACTCGTCCTGTCGCGGCTTGGTTGGTGAGGATGTCAGAGAGCCCAGAGGAGCTTACCACCGTGATGGTGTGTTCGGAGAAGTAGTGGACGACCTTCCTTGATGTCATGAAGACTCCGTACGCTAGCTTCTGGTAATGCGGGTATCGCTGCTTGGAGAGGGTTAGCACCTCGCTAAGGAAGTAGACGGGTCGCTGAACAGGGTGGCTGTGCCCTTCTTCTCCTCGTTCGACGACGAGTACTGTGCTGACCACTCTGTTCGTGGCTGACACGTAGAGGTACAGCGGTTCGTTCTCCAGTGGCGCCACCAGTACTGGAGGAGTCGTGAGGGTTTTCTTGAGCTTGTCGAACGCGTCTTGCGCTTCTTCTGTCCACTCGAATTTATCTGTCTTTTTCATCAGTTGGTAGAAAGGCAGGGCCTTTTGTCGTGGTGGGTAGCACGGCATATCCATCAAAGACGGAAAAGAGTGTGGGGCAGGCGACGATCGGATGCTCGCGCGGGATTGGGCAACAAACATGCAAACACACGTCAGTTACCCAGGTTCGGGGCCCTCCTCGTGGAGGTAACACCCCTACGTCCTGCTCTTCTTGTTCTTATTGATTGATCACAAATCGAGCTACAAAGGTTGCTCCTGGAGCTGTATGGCGGTGGTGCCGGCTAGAGATGTCCAGCCGGCTAGAGGTGGAAGACGATGATCTACCTATCTCTGTGTCCTGTTCGCTTGCCTCGCGCAGGAGGCCCATGCACGCCTTATATAGGCAGCATCTAGGGTTTTGGGTTACAAGGAGATTACACGATTGCCCCTATGACATCACTACTCTGGAGCCGGCTGGAGCTATCTCATCATTACATTGTAGCTGTAACGCCCGACAGGGGCTGGACGATCCGGGCCCACTAGTACGGACCGGTCGGTTGGTAGAGGCCGGCTGCTCTAGCCGGCCGTCCGCCTCCGGGTAGGCGAAACGGCTTGCTTCATCCGGCGGGCTTCAGGCGGCACGTTGTAGCCGGCCCATGTATTTCTTGAAGAAATGGTCCTCTTAGGGATATCCGGGGTTCATATCCCCGACACTAGCCCCCGAGATCGTGGAGTCTTGCCGGCCTGCCGGGTAGACTTCTCGAGCTTCAATGTTTGTCGCTGTAGTCGAAGTCGTCCGGCTTGAAGTCTGCCGGATAAGGTGACGGTGACCGGAGGCGGTTGGTCCGGCTTGGGGTAGCCGGTCTCCGGTAGTCTGGATGTCTTGGGAATTGTGGGTCGTGGCATGCGTCAGCCACGTTTCGCCGCTTGATCGTGACGGTTGTGCTCTGCCCGATGTCAGGGGCACGTCGCTTCGGTCTTCGGCGGACTGGATCGTCTGTGGCAACTGCTTGTTAGTGGGATCGTTTGTGGACGGCACGGCCTGCCCGCGCCCCACGTGGCGCATGGAGCGGTGCGGTTCCGCTTGCCCCGCTTTTAAAGGGGTAAAGAGGGGGAAGGTTCAGAATTTCCGCTCCTCTCTCCCGCTTCGTCTTCTTCGCCAGTTCTTGCTCCTCTTGCTCCTTGCCGATTTCTCCGTCTCGCCACTTCCGCTTCCGCTTCCTCCACCACGGGCAACAGATCTTCAATGGCGGGCACGGGTGCCTGGATGGGTTCCATCATCGACAGTAAGTTCCTTCTGAAGCTTCACCGGAATGGGTCCATGGGGAAGAGCGGCAATGTGGAGGCTCGCGCCCCGCCCCCTGGAGAGATCTCGCCGCAGCCCAAACCGGACGAATTTGTCATGTTCTACACGCATGTGGAGCGGGGATTGGGCTCCCCGTCAGCTCGTTCTTCAACGAGTTTCTGCATTTTTATGGGCTGCAGCCTCACCATCTAGGGGCAAACTGCATCACGCAGTTGTCCCTGCTTCGTCACGCTGTGCGAAGCGTATTTGGGCGTTTGGCCCAGTATGGAGCTCTTCGGCATGTTCTTCTTCTTTGCGGTCCCAGGTGACCGCGGGGCTGCAACGGGACTGCGGCGGCGTCTCCATCAGCGCGAAGAGCACGCCATTTCCCAAGATCCATCTGCCCGAATCCATCAAGAAGTGGCAGAATACATACTTCTATGTCAAGAACGCTACTGAGGTTGACCGGATCAACCTCCCCGCCTTCGCCAATACGCGTCCGGCGGACAGATCCTGGAGCCGGAAGCCGGCAGTCGATGAGAATCTGCAAGGCACCCTGTTCGCCCGCCTGGAGAAGCTGGTGGCGGATGGCTTGACGTCCAGGGATCTGACCATGGCCTGGACGACAAGGCGGATGTTCCCGCTGCAGGAGCGCTCGCACAAGATGTGCTTCTACTCCGGCGTCCGGGATCCCACTAGTGCTTCCATGAACATCCCGACGCAGGAGGGATTAGCGAGTGGGTTTCCCGTCTCATCACCGACAGGCTTGAGGATGATTGGGACTTCGGCTCGATCCCTTCTGCCGCTCGGACCGCGCTCCTGAGGTTAGCTTCCTCCTCATTTTGCTTCCGATTCCTTTTCCGGCTGCCGCCTGATCTAGCCGGCTTGCCGGGTAGCTTTGTGAGGTCCAGATGGTTGAAGATTTTGAAGTAGTCTTCGAGCCTGATGTCCAGGGTCCCCTTTCTGCGGCGCAGACGGCCATGCTGGAGGAGGAGAGCGCCGCCGAGGAGCAGGCGGCGGGTGGAGGTGCGGACACTGCCGCTGGAGGCGAATCCGGCGGCGATGTCCGTGTCGTCGCGGGAACACGCGGCGACACCACCGAGTCGTCGGGTGGAGGTGTTGATGCCGGCGGCGATGACGGGGGCGATGATGATGCCACCCGGACTGCAACGAGCCCGGCCCCTGCTACCGGCGCCGACTCCGACTCGGCCGCCTACAGGGACGAGGATCTCGAGCATGACGATCCGCCTCCGGTTTCGTCGTCCCGTGGTAAGTCTTCTGGGCCCGGGGTCGCCGGGCAGGCTGACAATGTTGCGCGTGTGGTAGTAGATCTCTCCACTGGCTCTGAACCGGACTCAGAGGGTTCTTCCTCCGTGCCAGCCTCCAAGCCGGCGTTATCCACCCGCCGGACCAAGGAATTGGAGGCGGCGGCGCGGAAGAAGGTGGTTCTTCCTCGGCGGACCGTGAAGGAGAGGCGGTCGAAGTCGGCCGCCGATGTCGATGCGAATACCGCGCCGCCAAGCGGAAGGGCTCATTTGAGAAGCGAGGCGTGCTTCCCGCCAAAAAGCGGGCTTCGACGTCTTCGCGGCCTACCACGGGCGGCCTGTCGCCAGCCGGAAGACCGAGGCGGAGACGTCTGAGACTGAGGCCAGGGCGGACGAGATCATGGCCGACGTCCGGGCTGAGGTCGACGCCAAATGGCGGAGGAGGAGGCCCAGACTGGTGGGGCCAAAACGAGGTGATTGGTCCTGCTTTAGGTGGTGATTTATTTACGATTCGAATCCGGATGACTTGGAGAGGGAGTTTTATGCTCGGACGGCGCAGGCAGTCTTAGCCTTGGGAGCATCTGATGCTGATTTTACTGTGGAGCAGCTGCTGGCCTCGAGGGAGGACGAGGAGGGACGAAGGCGGCGGACGCGGAGAGGACCGAACCCGCCGCCGGCAAGACCCGCGCCCAGGTGGTTAATCTTTCCCTCCTACTGTTCTTGGTTATGACTCGGGTATTGAGGATATGGAGAAGGCTATTTACGCGGCTGGCGCAGGCGGACTCGATCCGGGCATCGATGGATGCCCAGGCGGCTGCAAGGCAACCAGCGGCTGCCAAGGCGGCCGAGGAGAAGGCGGCGGCAGCGGGCACGGAAGCCGGCGATACCGCAAAGGCCTCTGCCGGGCCAAGGTGGTGTCGGCTCGCACGGAGCGGCCGGTCGCAGACCTGTGTCCCGGCGAAAAAGCGGCGATGTGCCTTCCGGAGGCGTGAAGCGCCCGTCGACGCCGTGCCCCTCCCCCACCAAAGCGTACGAAGAGGAGGACGGCAAGGCGCTGGGCTCGTGTGTCGGGTAAGTCCTTGTCTGTGGTGG
>QRDG01002286.1:470575-527658 GCA_012064385.1 Puccinellia tenuiflora
AGCAGCGTCTGATCTCGGCACCCTTGGATGAAGTACTGGCGGCTTGGAGCTCGAGTACTCCTCGCAGGAGTTGCGAAGGCTTGTCCACCGGGTGAGGTAGGCCCGTCCGACTCGCCGTCCTTGCTTGCACAGCGCGAGCAGCTGCGCGTTGCCAGGGCGCAAGTAGGTGCCGGTGAAATTGCGGTTGAACACCTCCTCGAAGTCCAGCCAGCTGTTGACGCTCTCCTTCGGAAGGCTGTTGAGCCAAGTCCGTGCCGATCCCTGGAGCATGAGTGGCACGTAGCGCACGGCTACCCGCTTGTTGCCGCCTGCGATGTTGACCGCCGTGACGTAGTCGGCGAGCCAGTCTTCCGGCTTCGCGGTGCCGTTGTACTTGGGTGTGTCTCTGGGAGAGTGAATCCCTTCGGGAATCGCTCGCTCCGGATGCGGGTCCGAAACAGCGATGAGCAGCGATGTCCTCCTCTCGATGATGCTTGACAGCTTGAGCACGTCGATGCAGTGGCGTGCGTCGTCGCTGGTTTCAGGTCCCAGCGGCCCCAAGCGTTCGTCGATGGTGACCTTGTGGCCGACTCGCTCTTGACGTTCCGTCCGGCTCGAGGCTCGCTCCGGTTGCCGTCTTCACGTCGTCCAGCCGGATCACGGCCGTGATCCGAGGATGCGAGCTCGCGCTCCCTTCGCGATGAACTCGTGGTTGCTTGTCCTTCGCCCTTCCGCGGCTCGTGGATGATGCCTCTGCACCTTGCTTGGACTTGCCGGCTGCATCGTAGCCTGGAGGCGGCTCATGATGCCCCTTGCTCGCCGTTGCCTCCGTTTCTCGCTGCTGCCGGTTGGCCGTGTTGATGAGTTGTCGAACCCGGCGCATTTGTTGATGTAGTTCTTCGCCTTGGAGATAGGGTAGCTCGGCGGCTGCTGCTTCCGCCGCCCTCATGTTTTGCGTTGGACAGCTGTACTCGGGGAAGCTGAGGTCGGTGAGCTCATGCGCCTGGCCGGCACGGTTCATGGCGCCACCAAGATCTCCTCCTTTGCGCCTGACTTCATTCAGCTTCTCCGCGTTGCGGTCCGCCTGCTCGATGCCGTGTGCGGAATTGTACTCGCGAATTGTGGCGCTGAGCCGGCGCTGCGTCGACGCGAGGTTTAGCGCCTTGTCGTAAAATCTGCTGCCGCATCCTCTCGAGTTCAGCCGCCGCCTTGACTGGATCAGCACTCGGCGCGATGGGGGTGCTCAGCAGCTCGAAGTCGGCCTCCAGGTTGCGCTGGTAGCGCGAAGGTTCGCCTGCTTCATGAACGGTAGTGGTGACGGGGCCTCCTGCCGCCGCGTGCTCGACCATGTGCACCTCGGCGTAGACGTTGAGCTTGGTGACGTCGCGGTCCGCGTCGCCGGAGTTGAGGTAGCCGGAGGCGGAGTCGTCGTTGCAGGTGCTGGCGTCGAAGATCGAAGGAGCCAAGCTCGAGTAAACCACCTCCGGGTACTCCTGAGCGGCGACGGCGACGTAGACGTGGAAATCGCCAAGGGTGACGACCGCTCCTCCGCTGGCGACGTCCACGTCGGCGAAGCTGTTGGTGTTGTCGAGGACGCAGCCGACGGAGCCGATGGAGAGCACGAGGCCGGAGACGATCCGCCGACCATCCACAGTCCGGGATCCCGCGCAGAACGTGACTCCATTCGCCGCGAGCCCCACGGTGGGCGCCAAATGTCGTGGTGGGTAGCACGGCATATCCATCAAAGACGGAAAAGAGTGTGGGGCAGGCGACGATCGGATGCTCGCGCGGGATTGGGCAACAAACATGCAAACACACGCTAGTTACCCAGGTTCGGGGCCCTCCTTGTGGAGGTAACACCCCTACGTCCTGCTCTTCTTGTTCTTATTGATTGATCACAAATCGGGCTACAAAGCTTGCTCCTGGAGCTGTGTGGCGGTGGTGCCGGCTTGAGCTGTCAAGCCGGCTGGAGGTGGAAGACGATGATCTACGTATCTCTGGGTGTCTGTCCAACGTTGCTTGCTTGCCTCGCGCAGGAGGCCCATGCACGCCTTATATAGGCAGCATCTAGGGTTTCTAGGTTAGGGTTTCTAGGTTACAAGGAAGTTACACGATTGCCCCTATGACATCACTACTCTGGAGCCGGCTGGAGCTATCTCATCATTACATTGTAGCTGTAACGCCCGACAGGGGCTGGACGATCCGGGCCTACCAGTACGGACCGGTCGGTGGGTAGAGGCCGGCTGCTCTAGCCGGCCGTCCGCCTCCGGGTAGAGGAAACAACTTGCTTCATCCGGCTGGCTCCAGGCGGGACGCTGTAGCCGGCACTTGCGTAGCCGGCCCTTGTAGTTCTTGAAGAAATGGACCTCTTAGGGATATCCGGGGTTCATATCCCCGACATTGGGGCAGCACTTGTTAATAGCGGTGAAGTCGACGCACATGCGGAGTTTCTTTGTCTTCTTCTCCACCAGGACTGGGTTCGCTACCCAGTCTGAGTCCTTGATCTCTCGGATGAATCCGGCGTGGAGCAGCCGGTCGATCTCCTTGCTGATAGCGTCTCGCTTGGGACCCGAAAAGCGTCGCATGGTCTGCTTGACGGGTCTGGCGTCCTTGTGGACGCGTAAGGAGTGCTCGGCGAATTTCCTGGGTATGCCTGGCATGTCAGAAGGTTGCCAGGCGAAGATCTCCCAGTTCTCACGTAGAAACTCGACGAGCGCGCCTTCCTATGCGATAGGCAGGCTTGTCGACACCTTGACTGTCTTACTGGCGTCCATCGGGTGGACTTGATGGGTTCTTGTGTCGTCGGTCGTGTTGAAGGCGGAGTCCTTTGCTGGCTTCTTGCGTGGCGGGAAGATGGTTTTGTCGTTGTCGACTGCCATTATCGCAAGGTGCTCCTCCATTCCGAAGAACTCAGAGATCTGGCTGAATTCGCGGTCGCAGCTGTTGGAGCGGTCAAAGTCGCCGTGCACCGTGATGACTCGCTTGGGTCCAGGCATCTTGAGCATACGGTAGGCGTAGTGAGGAATCGCCATGAATCTGGCAAAGGTTGGGCGCCCGAGTATCGCATGGTATTGCGACTTCCAATCGACTACCTCGAAGTCGATCGCCTCCCTCTAGAAGTTGTCGGGTGTGCCGAAGATGACGTCGAGTGTGATTGCTCCCATGGGGCGTGACTGCTTGCCCTGGTACTATGCCATGGAAGGTGGTCTCCGATGTTTTCAAGTTTGTTGTTGGCCTGTTCATCCTTCTGAGGGTGTCGGCGAAGATAATGTTGATGCCGCTGCCTCCGTCCATGAACACCTTTTTCGACTACCAGAGTGGCGTGCCCGGGTCGTGGTACCGCAGGCGGGTGATCTGCTCTAGAGAATGTGATTGGTGTCTCTGACCCTCTCAGGTATTCGGGTACTGCAGGTGGACAGGTGACAGCCTGGTAGACTTGGCGGGTGATGATCTTCTGGGTCCTGTTTGAAGGGCGCCCCTTCTGTATCATGTTGAGTTGTCCGCGTGCCGCTGGATATGCGTCAGGGGCCTCTTGCTGCGGCTGCTGCTGCTGATAGAAAGCTCATGCTGCCTGTGCTGGATTAGCGACTGCAGGTATGGGTGCGGGTGCTGCTTGGAGAGCCAGCTGCGCGACTGGCTGCGCTGCGGGTGCTGCCTGGAGAGTCAACTGCGTGGCTTGCGGAGCGACTATCATCTGCATTGCCTGGTATATCCTGCGTGCCTTTTTGCAGTCCTTCAACAGGTGGCGGGATCCCCACTTGCCCGTTTCCGGGTTCCTGAACATATGATGCTTGCAGGGTTGCTCCAGCTCTTCCTCCGGAGTTAGCGTGCACCTCTGCCACTCTCGTTTGCGGCTTCCGTCGCCACGGTAGGTGCTGCCACCGCTTCGGGTGAATTGATCTTGGCCGTATTGGCGACTCTGGTCATCGCCGCTTCGACTGTACTGCCTTTGACTGTATTGGCGACTGTTGTCGTGTGCTTCATCCTCGCGGGGGGTTTCGAATCCCGCCGCTACTAACTCTATTGAGTCATTGCCGCGGTAACGCGGCTTCTTCTTCTGGCGTCCTTCCCGCCAGTTGCTTGGTCCGGTCTCATCTCTTGGGGAGTAGCGTGAAGTATCACGGACCGAGTCCTCTCCATCTGCCCACTGGTTGGCTATCTTCATGAGGTCAATCATGTTTCTCGGTCGGAGCCTACCAAATTCCTCGCGGAGGTCGCGGCGGTAGACGCCATGCATGAAGGCATCCATCACTCGGTCTTCCGAGGTAGCTTCCATGGTGTTGCGGAGCAGGGTCCATCGCTGGATGTACGACCGGAGCGGCTCGTCCCGTCCTTGCTTGCATGCTTGGAGCTCGACGAAAGTTGTCGGCCTTGAGTACGTCCCCAGGAAGCTCTTGACGAAGGCATCCGCGAACTCGTCCCACGTGCTGAAGGCGTCCTTGGATTGAGTGTTGAGCCACCCGCGTGCAGATCCTGTGAGCATCAGCTGGATGTACTGCATGGCTGTAGTCGAAGTACCGCCCTGGCAACTGCAGGCTATGAGGTAGTCCTCCAGCCAGTCTCTCGGGTCCTGCTTTCCATCGTACTTGACCGCTTCTGCCGTGAGCTTGAAGCCCTTGGGCATTCTTGTGTCGCGGATGTTGAAGCTGAAGCATGGGGCGCCGCGTGGCTCGAAGTCGCTATTGTCGCGGTTGTCAGCATTGGGTGTGCTGACCGTCCGCTGGGTGCGGTTGCGGTCTACCGTCCTCTGTGTGATGACGTTGCGGAGGTCTTTGCCTGGCTGCGGCTGTCGCGGTTGCCTTGGAGCTGGGCCTGCGAGTGCTACGGGTTCGCGGTCGCGGCGACCCCGATTTTCTTGCGCCCTTTCTGTTGGCGCCTTGTTCGCCAGAGCTTCTTCGACTGCCTTGATGGACATGATTTGTTGCTTGTGGAGGAGAGCTCGGGCGTCACCCTCAGGCGGCTGCGTCAGTCACAGGTATGTTTCGACTGCCATGAGGGCAGCTCCGGGTGTTTTGGGGACGGGTATCCCGTCCGCGTCTTCAGTCATGTATGATGATTCGAGGTTGCGGGTGATTCCGGCGCGTTCGGCCTCTGTCATCCGGGGCACGCGGGCCCTGTGGCGCCTTGCTCCTTGCGAGACCTCTGTTGAGGCAGCTGTGAATGAATAAGCGGCCCTCCTGGCACTTGCCGCGCCGGCTTCCTCCTTGCGTCGGAGTAGCTCGGCCTTCTCTGCGCGAAGTCGTTCGCCTTCCTTCCGCAGCAGGTACTGGACCGCCATGAGGTCCTCTCGGGGTGCGTCTGGTGGGGGGGTACGTGCCCTCCTCAATGTGCTTTAGGGCTCTGATTGCCATGTCGTGGGTGATGGTGAGCCGTGTCTGGTCCGGCATGACCACCTCCAGTGGATATACGGGTTCGTCGCCGTTGGCCCGCGACGGGCCGGCCATGTAGACTTGTGCGGGGTAAATCCGGGGAGTGGGGCTGATGCTTCCACTGCTGCTTCCTTCATCCGAGCCGTGCTCGGAGTCGAAAATGGCTCCAACGTGGTGGATACCACAGTTGCCGTTGAGGTTCTTTCCGTAGAGTTTCGCGGCCTTCACCGCGGACGCGAGGAATGGAGTCGCTGTCGTCGACGCGGGTGCGATTGGCTTGCGGATGATCTCGCGACGCGAAGGCATGGCCGACGTAGTCGGAGTCGATGTAGATCTTGGCCTTGCCCGCGACGCGACCAAGGTAGTCGAAGTAGACTTGATCCGCGCAGGGGTCACCGCCGATGCGATCTCCTTGGCAGCCGGAGGTGCGGGTGTCGTGGTTGCGTTGGGCATGATCTCCGCCATGGAGGCAGTTGGCGTAGTCGAGGCGGGCGTGATCTTCGCGGCAGTCGAAGATGCGATCGCCGCGGTCGTGGTAGATGCGATCACGGCAGGTGATGGCGCGGTTGTTGTAGTCGTGGCAGATGCGATCTTCGCGACAGTCGAAGATGCGATCGCTGCATTCGTAGCAGATGCGATCTCGGCGGCGGGTGAAGGCGTGGTTGATGTAGTCGATGTAGATGCGGGTGAATCCATCGCACATAACGCGGCCACCGTAGATCGGAGTGTTCCGTAGCTGTTTATGAGGTAGCGCATGGTACCAAAGGTGATCCACGTACCTTCACGCAGTTCAGCGTACACCGAGCAATGAGCCGGCGGGTGACTGACGTACTCGAGGGAGTTGAAGCAGATGGGCTCCCTGGTGCAGGCGTCGATCTTCACGGTTGATGGAGCCGGAGCGACCATGGTTCCAGCGCTCGTTCTTTCCCACAGACGGCGCCAATTGACGAGGTTGGGACTCGGCAAATCCCTGTGTTGAGTACCCCGGGTTGATTGAGGGGGAGAGAGATGAGCGCTGGTGATCACGACGGCTAACAGGCAAGGCGTTTTACCCAGGTTCAGGCTCCCGGAGGATAACACCCTACTTCCTGCTTGTCTGGTATTGATGTGGAGCGTGGCTACAATGGCGAGATGGAAATCTCGCTAGGGTTTGAGATGGCGGCTATGAGTTGAAGTTCAGTTACCCTAGACGAGGGACCCTCCCAGCCTTTATATGATAGGCTGGGTCTCGGGTGAACGGTGCCGATGGCACTTACAGGACGATCAAGGCCGATGACCTAACGTCGACTATCTTGGGCCGCACATCGTCCTTCTTGGGCCTTCCTTGGACCCTTGCCATAGGGTTGATGGACTTGGCGTGACCCAGGTATCACCACCGTGGGGTAGTCAAAGAGTAACCCCACGACAGCCGACCTGGGCCGGCTCCCTGGCCGGCCTGCTCGGGTGGCATCCCGGTTCCCATGCCGGCCTGGGCCGGATGCCAGGCCGGCCCGATGGCTGGGCAGTTCTTTGCCTTTTTCTTTTCACCTTTTCTTTTCCCAAACGGCCATATTTTTGGAGCCCCTATTTAAGGGGCTTCTTCCCCAAATAGACATTAACCTTTTGCCAACTTCTTGAGCTATTTTCCCCCTCCATTGTTGACCCTCTTGAGCTTGGTTTTCTCTCAATCTCTCCAATAGTTCTTGCTACTTTTTGAGGGAAAAGAGAGAGGAGATCTAGATCCTTGTTTCCACCGGTTGATTTCTCCTCTAAGTGAGGGGAACACTTTGGATCTAGATCTTTGGAGTTTCTTTGTGTTTCTCCTTTGTTCTTCCTCTCTAATCCCTTCCAAGCATTAGTTGCTTTGGTTGGATTCGGGTTGGAAGAACTTGATCACCTAGTGTGTTCTTGCCATTGCATTAGTTGCATCGGTTTGTGTTCTCCACGGTGATTCGTGGAAAGTGAAGTTGAGAAGCTTGTTACTCTTGGGTACTTTGGTGCCCTAGAGCTTGTTCCTCTAGGGCACGTTGGTACCCTAGACAGTTGTTGATTTCTCGGAGTCTTGGTGGCTCACGGGATTTGTTGGGAGCCTCCAATTGTGGAGTGTGACTCAACCTTGTTGCTTCGGAGCTTTGGTAGCTACGAAGACATTGCCGAGAGCCACCAATTGAGTTGTGGTGTGTGCCTCGGAGTTGGGCATCGAGTCTTGATGACTCGGTGCATTTGGTGAAGACCCTCCAACTTGTGGAGTGAGCTTCACCCTTGTAAAGGTTCTAGTTGTCAACCTCAACGGCAACATAGTGACAAGTGCCTCGCCACATTGGTGGTAAGACACAACGGAGATACGGTGTGCCATATCAAGGCTACTCGGTGTTTCACATTGGTGAACATCGCGCCGCTCCAACGGAGACTAGCTTCCATTGGGAAGTGAACTTCGGGATAAATCATCGTCTCCAAGTGCCTCGGTATTTCTATACCCGAGCTTCTTACTTATGCTATTTACTTTGTGATAGACGTTGAGCTTAAAGTCATATATCTTGCTATCACCTAGTTGATCATATTGCTTAGCATAAGTTGTTGGTGCACATAGGTGAACCTAGCTAGTTTAGGTTTTGGCTTGATAAATTAAACGTTAGTTTTATTCCGCATTTATTCAAGCCTTAACCGTAATAATTTTAAATCGCCTATTCACCCCCCCCCCCCTCTAGGCGACATCCGTGTCCTTTCACCTTATATACAACATTGCATAAACTAATGGGTTGAAACTATGTTACCCTCTGTGGGTTTTCAACTTTGGGAATCATGACTATCGTGGTACTATTCCATCCATTTGGAATCGTCCCTGAATTGATGGCATTAAGAAACTCATCGGTCAGCTCTTCTCCAATTAGACTCCAATATCTTTTATAAAATATCGCGTGTAACCCATCCGGTCCTGGGGCTTTGAGATCCCCAATATTGAACATAGCTTTTTTAACCTCCTCTCTAGTATACGGTGCACATAGAGCATTATTCATTTCTGCCGTAACACATGGATTTACCTTTTGTAGGACGTCCATATCAGGCTGCATGACCTCTGCAGTAAAAAGATTTGTAAAATATCCGTTGATGTGAGCTGCTAAATCATCTCCCCCTTTGATGGTCGTACCATTGTCATCCACCAGTTTATTTATCAGATTCCTCTTCCTCCTAGCCCTAGCAAAATTATGGAAAAAGGAGGTGTTACGATCTTGATACGTCTCCAACGTATCTATAATTTCTTATGATCCATGCTTGTTTTCATACCATTTGCTACATGTTTTGTTTACATCTTATAGCATTTTTATGCATTTTCTGGAACTAACCTATTAACAAGATGCCACAGTGCCAGTTCCTGTTTTCTGCTGTTTTCCCGTTTCAGAAAAGTACTTAAGGAAATATTCTCGGAATTGGACGGGACAAAAAGCAGCAGTCTTATAATTCAATGGACTACACGGAGCCCGAAGGAGAGGACCTGGAGGGTCGTGGGCCGGCCACACCATAGGGTGGCGCGGGACCCATGCCTGCCGCGCCACCAGGTGGTGTGGGGCCCACGGGAGCCCTCCGACGCCGCCCTTTCGCCTATATATTTCCCCCGACGCATAAAACCTAGACGGACCCCGTCATATTCCAAAGAAACATCTGCAGCGCCACCGCCATCGCCAACAAGTTTTGAGGGACAGAAGTCTCTGTTCCGGCACCCTGCCGGGATGGGGAAGTGCCCCCGGAGCCATCTCCATCGACTCAACCACCATCTTCATCGCCGTTGCTGACTCCCATGATGAGGAGGGAGTAGTTCTCCCTCGGGGCTGAGGGCCGTACCGGTAGCCATGTGGTCTATATCTCTCTCTCCCATGATGTGATCTATATGTGATCATGAGCTTTGCAATCTAGATGTTGTTATGTTACTCAAGTGGGCTTTATTTATGTGATCTCCGGAGACTCCTTGTCCCACGTGTGTAAAGGTGACAGTGTGTGCACCGTGTGGGTCTTTAGGCTATATTTCACAAGATACTTGTTCACTGATTTATTATTTGAGTTGGATGTCTCTATGAAATTGTGGTGTGTTAGTACCTCCTATGAATTCTCATGGTCCAGTGTGGGGTATTCACTAGTACTTGGGAATATATGTTTGAGGCGTGCTTTTGCATTCCTACACAATGAATTAGTGTTCGTTATCCAGCCGGAGAATACTTCGGAGTAGTATATTGAAGTGCTTATATTTATATTCAATTATGATTGCATTGTTGAGAGTGACCACTGGTGAAAGTATGATCCCTAGGCCTTGTTTCTAAGCATTGAAACACCGTTTACAACAAGTTCTGCTATATGTTTGCTTGCTGCCATTTTTATTTCAGATTGCAATTACTACTTATAATCATCCATATTACTTATATTTCACTATCTCTTCGCCGAACTAGTGCACCTATACATCTGACAAGTGTATTGGGTGTGTTGGGGACACAAGAGACTTTTGTATTGTGATTGCAGGGTTGCTTGAGAGGGATACCTTTGACCTCTACCTCCCTGAGTTCGATAAACCTTGGGTGATTCACTTAAGGGAAACTTGCTGCTGTTCTACAAACCTCTGCTCTTGGAGGCCCAACACTGTCTACAAGAATAGAAGCGTGTGTAGACATCAAGCTATTTTCTGGCGCCGTTGCCGGGGAGGTAAGGTAAAAGGTACTCACATCATCTGGCTACTAAGCTATTTTCTAGTACTGTTGCTGTTGTGTGAGTGCTCGAAGTTATTTCCTTTAGATTCTGCAATTATATCTTTTTGTTTCTTGTTTTTAATTTCACTAGTTAGGCTTAATGGAAAACAACAAAAAAATTAGTATTAGTTCTTTGGAAATCATTTTTGCTAATGCTATGGAAAAGTCTAAGCTTGGGGAAGCTAGTTTTTATGAAAATGATCTTTTTAGTTCCCCAGCTTTAGAGGAGAAAATTTGCTCTGATAATACTTTGTCTCCCATATGTGATAATTCGAATCATGCTTGTGATATTCTAAATCCACCTACTGAAAGTATTCCTTTTAAAATACCTATGAAAATTGTTGAAAAGGTTATGGATGAATGTTATGCAGGGGATGGAACAATCCGTCCAAGTGATCACTTGTTGAAACTTACAGAACTTTGTGAGTTGTTTAAGATTGCAGGTTTATCAAGAGAAAATGTCATGAAGAAATTATTTCCATTGTCACTTAAGGACAAAGCAAGGGAGTGGTATGATCTACTTGATGATCCTCATCATTTGGAGTGGAAGGAGCTTGCAAATCTCTTTTACTCTAAATTTTATCCTCCTTATGAAATGCATTTGGATAGGAATTACATTTTTTAATTTTTGGCCTCATGATGGAGAAAGCATTGCTCAAGCTTGGGGAAGGCTGAAAACATTAATACTTAAATGTCCTAACCATGAGCTTCCTAAGAAAATAATTGTTACTAATTTTTATGCAAGGCCTTCAGGTGATTGCAAGAATTATCTAGATGCCTGTTCAGGGGGTTCTTTCACAAGTAAGAAGGTTGAAACTAGATGGGATCTTCTTGAGAAAATTCAAGACAATACTGAAGGTTGGGAGAATGACAAAGGTAAAGAATCAGGTATAAACTATGAATATGATTGCATTAAGTCCTTCATTGAAACTGCTGTTTTTCAAGAGCTTAGTGCTAAATATGGTCTTGATTCTCAAATTATTGTTGATTGTTGTAGAGCCTTTGCTTCTCATATTAATGTTCCTAAAGAAAATTGGGACCTATATCATGAACCTTTTAAAGACACTTGCATGAAAATGATATTGTTGTTAATGATTGTAATAAACGTGCTCAAACTTCTGAAAATACTATCTCTTATAAGCATGTTAATTTTTGTGGAGTACTTAGACCTTGTAAAAAGAGCCAAATTGAAGAAGAATATTGTATCCATCATAGGAATGAAAAAACTAGAACTTGGAATAGAGCTCTTGATGATCTTGGTGAAAAAGTTTGTGCCCACTATCCTTTTATTTGTGAACTTTGCTATAAAGTTGGTCATTTCAATTTTCAATGCTCAGGGAAAGATAATAGCCTTTCTAATCCAATGAGTACTGCGAGTCTGTATTGTGATGACATGATCACTCCTAATCAGCATGATGAACTTATATTATTTTTGGGGTGTGAGGAGTTATCAAGAAAAACTTATTTAATAGATATGAGTGCTTTTGATATAAACAGCGTCCTGCATGGTTGTCATCTTTATTGTGTTGATAATTGCCATACAAATACTTATATACAAAATATTATACAAGATGGGATTTTACCAAAATATGACAGGACTAATATGTGTTTTGATCTTATCAATGAAAGAGAAGAATCCTTCCAAGTTTCCTCTGTTGTTTCTAACAATAAACCAGGTTATGTGGAGAAGCTTCCTTTCAAGGCTCTCCCTCCTAAGAAGGGAAAGAAGAAGAAGATGAAGAGTAAAAGGAGAGAGGAAACAGTACCTTTCCCTAAACATGTTGCTCCTATTATAGTTGTTGCTGATGAGTATGAATTCGATGATTTTGAATTAGATGATGTTCCTATGCCTGTTACTTATATTAGTGATCATGATTGGGAAAAGCATAGTACTTTTGATATTGAAAACCTCTTGGGTACTAATTCTGAAAATGATGATGCTAATGATTGCAACACTATTAGTACTATCCATATTCTTTCCAATGATGATATGATAAGCTCTAAGCTTGGGGATGAGGTGTTTGAAAATCCTTTTGCTACTAATGATTACATGTTTGATACATCTCCTTCTAGTAAAAATGATGATATGTTTACAGATGAACACACTTTGGAAGATAAATATTCTATTCCTTATGATGATACTATGCCCCCAGTTTTTGATAATTATTATAAAGAATATTATGACATGGGTTATAATTACAATCATCCTCATGAAACTTGTCATAATTATGGAGGGATCACCCAAAACCATCCCTTTAATATACAACCTATTTATCATGTTCAAGTTCTTTATGATGATCCTGCTCCAGTTGTTATTCATGAGAAGAATTTTGTTTATGTGGAAAATGATGACACTTTTATGCATATGGATCATGATAAGAATTTACATGTGATGGTTATATTGTGGATTTTATCAATGATGCCACTGAAAGTTTTTATGAAAAAGGGAGACATGGCTTCATATATCACAATAACATTGAATCTCCTCTCCTTTTGTTGAAATTTTTGAAGTTGCACCTATTTTGTCTTCCTATGCTAGTCAATTTATGCTTCATGGATTTATTTACTTACAAGATTCCAATGCATAGGAAGTGGGTTAGACTTAAATGAGTTTTATAGTTGCTTCTTGATGCTCCCTTATTGTGCTCCAACTCTCATTTTTATGTGAGCATCATCAAAATTACCATGCCTAGCTAAAAGGCTTTAAAGAAAAGCGCTTATGGGAGACAACCCATCATTTTATTTTCAGTATCTTTTCTTTTATTTGAGTAAAGAAGTTTGTTTACTTCTGTAGCAACTTCTTCGTATCTTTATTTTCTTGCAATGTTGTGCCAAGTAAGGTCTCTAGTAGAAAGTTTTTGCTATATTTGGATTTCTGCACAGGAAACAGATTTCTGTCTGTCACCGCTAAATTCGTCATTTATTCCAGAAGCGACGAAATGCTTTGAGATGTTGTGTGCTGAATCTTCATATATGTATGAAACTTTTTCTAGTTCAGTGATTTTCGATTTGAGCAACTCTAGTGCCTCGAAAAAATTCGTCTTTACAGACTGTTCAGATATTGACAGATTCTGCCTTTTATTGTGCATTACTTCCTTTGCGATGTTTATTTGGATCTTTTTGATTCTTTGAGCATCAGTGGCTGTAGCTAATGTTATAATGCATTAAGGTGTGCTTGTGTCACAGTAGAACTTGTGAATTTTTGGTTTATGCACTAACCTTCTAATGAGAATTACTTTGAGTTTGATGTGGTGGAAGTTTTCAAGTAAGCAAAAGGGACGATATGATGAGATCAAGAAGAGTGAAAAGCCTAAGCTTGGGGATGCCCCGGTGGGTCATCCCCAGCAAATTCAAGAAGACTCGAGCATCTAAGCTTGGGGATGCCCAAGGCATCCCCTTCTTCATCGACAAACTATCAGGTCATCTCTAGTGATACTATATTTTTATTCCACTACATCTTATGTATTTTGCTTGGAGCGTCTGTTTTTATTTTGAGTGTGTGTTTTAGTTTGCTTAATAAGTTGGATCCTAGCATTCTTGTGTGTGAGAGAGACACGCTCCGCTTTTTCATATGAATACTCTTGTGCTTCGCTTATATTTGTTGAGTATTCTTAGCTACTGTTTGTTTTCTAGTAAGCTCTCGCTTTTAGCATGTTATCTTGTTTAGAGCTGCTAGTTCTTTGTGTTAAGCTCTCTTGTATTTCACTCTTATTTGTTAGAGAGTTGTTTTAGTTGCTTGGTTGATGTGTTAGATTGGAAAATGCTATGCTTGTGATAGTGGTATGAAATAGAGAAAAGCTGCATAGTCTTGTAGACCTTTGTGTAGATAACTTGCTCCTCTTCAATTGTTTTGAGGTATTAAAATAACTAATGGTTAAAATATGTTGGTTAATGTTGTTAAGAGATGATTAGTGAAGATGTGTTAGTAGAGCGTGGAGCCGTACTTTTCTGAACTAAAAACAACTTAAGTCAATAGTGCTTTAGTGTCGTGATTTCCTCTTAGTTGAAAAGAAGTTTCTAATGGTATAGTTACTGCAATGGTCGGGGAAGCCAACGGGGCACTTGTGTCGCCGCCACGATCCCTCTCGGGGTGTCTCTAACTATTTGTAAAACTTTGATACTGTTAGTTGTTTGCAATATACGACATGCTATGTGAGTTTTTGGTTTTTGGCACTTCCACCTCCATATTTTGCTAGCCTCTTTGGTACTTTGCATTGCCCTTTTTCACATTGAGATTGGTGCATACTTCGCAAGTACATCCAACCCCGTGGGAGATCTTCATATTGTTCTCCTACACATAAGCCAACTATCTTCCTCAAAACAGCCACCATATCTACCTATCACAGCATTTCCATAGCTGTTCCGAGATACATTGCCATGCAACATCCATCATTTACATTACATGACTTTATGTCATTTTTACTTCATTACCATATAGTATTGCTTGACCATTTGAGTTAGTGTGATGCGTGGTTTTCCACATGTTTTACATCTTTTCCACACTACGCTCGATCATGCATATCCACCATACACCATGTATTAGTCTTTGAGTTTTGAGTACACCAAAAAAGTGTGATGATCATCTTGTAAAATAGAGTGTTGCCTCTACCTGTGAGCATATTGAAAAGAGTCCAAAGTGGCCAATCAAAAGAGTCCAAAAGAGACCAATGAGAGAAAAATATAAAAGAGCCACAAAGGCCTCAAAAAGCAAAAAGCAAAAAGAGAAAAAGAAAAAAAAGAATATAAAATGAGAGAGGGGGCAACACTACTATCCTTTTATTCCACACTTGTGCTAGTAGCACCTACATCATTGTAGTGAGTTTTCATGCTTCATTAGTATAACTATGTGGGGGACCAAACGTTATAGAACTTGGCTTGTATATTCCAACGATGAGCCTCCTCAAGTGAGCTCTAGGTCTTCATGAGCAAGCAAGTTGGATGCACCCCCACTAGTTCCATTGGAGAGCTTCCATTCATATAGCTCTATGTGCATCCGTTGCATGGCAATCACTACTCCTCATTCAGTGTCTACTACGGGACTTCCTCTTGTCTTGTGGTTACCTCTTCCACTGTTTGAGCCTTTCTTTTTGGCCTTCCAAACCCCCATTATTATTCTCTTTGCCATAACCTCATGGTGCCAAGCCTTCTTCTTGCTTGTATTAGTTGAGTGGACTACATAACAGTTGATAAGTTAAGTGGATGGATTAAGGACACTTGACTTGAGCTTGGCTATTTCTATTATTAACTGAATTTGATGCTTTGAAGATTGATTGACATTTTACATTGGAGACACAATTTACTATCCTTCTTTCTAAACCTTATGTATGGTTCCTTGTCTCCAACACGCTGATTCATGAAAAGTTCTAGCTTCTTTTAGCTAGCATTTGTTAATCATTGTTTGCTTAATGTCAACTATAGACAATTGTTTTGGATCACCTTATTCACATCATGTGCTTTGCATTGCTATGTTGATCTAGATTGTGAGTTAGCATGTCTCCTAAGAAATTATTTGTTATCATTTTACCTACTCGAGGACGAGTAGAACTAAGCTTAGGGATGCTGATACGTCTCCAACATATCTATAATTTCTTATGATCCATGCTTGTTTTCATACCATTTGCTACATGTTTTGTTTACATCTTATAGCATTTTTATGCATTTTCTGGAACTAACCTATTAACAAGATGCCACAGTGTCAGTTCCTGTTTTCTGCTGTTTTCCTGTTCCAGAAAAGTACTGAAGGAAATATTCTCGGAATTGGACGGGACAAAAAGCAGCAGTCTTATAATTCAATGGACTACACGGAGCCCGAGGGAGAGGCCATTTTTATTTCAGATTGCAATTACTACTTATAATCATCCATATTACTTGTATTCACTATCTCTTCGCCGAACTAGTGCAGCTATACATCTGACAAGTGTATTGGGTGTGTTGGGGACACAAGAGACTTTTTGTATTGTGATTGCAGGGTTGCTTGAGAGGGATACCTTTGACCTCTACCTCCCTGAGTTCGATAAACCTTGGGTGATTTACTTAAGGGAAACTTGCTGCTATTCTACAAACCTCTGCTTTTGGAGGCCCAACACTGTCTACAAGAATAGAAGCGTGTGTAGACATCAGATCTCCAGATTTCATCCAATTCACCCGACTCCTTTGGACCCACTTCATTTCCTCCTGTTCTTGAATGTTCTCAATTTCGAGCTGCAATTGTTGTTGCTTAGCCGTTGCTTCATCGAACAGAGGACCAATAAGAATATCATTAAGCTCCCTTTGCTTGTCATGCAGCCGGTGTTTCGTCTCCCCCAGCACGCTCCGATCCCATGCATGCAGGGCTGCATGGACCGATTTCAGTTTATGGGCTAGACACCCCGGCCCATTCGTATTAGCACTCGCCCAGGCTGCTTCAACCACATCATCGAAACCATTTTCCATAAACCATTTGGCCTCAAACATTTTCCTCCCTCCTGTGTTACGAATGCATACAATCGTGGTTTCAGTTTGGTGACTGACCTTCAGACCATCCAGATTACCATCCCCAACTTTTTTAATTGGTTCATTACGGCCACTGTATTTTTATTTGTATCGTATTTGTCACCCACCGTGTCTGAAGGTTGGCCACGTGTGCGACACATGTGTGGACAACGTGGCTTAGGTGCCAGCCAACTGGCTATTTACATTTAACACCCCGTGTACGAGCCCACCTCTCTCACTCCTCTCCTCCCTCCCGAAGCACCCGAAACACTTGAGGCGATCGTCGTTGAGACGACGACTCGCCGGAGGATCTCGACCCACCACCATCAAAGGGAGTTCGTAGAGGGTTGGGCGACGTGTCGTTGGCTCCGTAGCGCTGCCTGGACATGAATACGTTGTTGTTGTATAGTGATCGAGTTCCGCCGGCCCTCACTTATCTTGCACGGTTTACTCTGGTATCAGCGGAACGACGTGGGGAAAATGGTTAATAGCTAGGGTTTGCGCATGTTGGTGAATTTGGGGAGAGGGCATAACAATTGGGGATTTGGTAGGGTATATCAATGTTGGGGCAAGGCCATGAATTTGGTCAGAATTTAGTGGCTATGTGGATCAGATTACCCCTTACCCCTGGTTTGGGAAAATGAACATGCATGAACATCCAGTGTCTTTATAGGCAGTAATTTTCACTGGTTTGTGTCCTGTTTTTGAACTCTGAACTTGATACTTAGGAAAAAAAATGCATGCTTTACACTCTATTACTTACGAGAAATGCATGCTTTTACTCACCCTGTATTTCACTGTGTTATTTAAGAGAAAAGTATGCTTTGGTGTATTGAATTTTGTCAATGTATGTTTTTGTATGTGGATGAAAACAATTATCATTTCTCGTGGTTTATTATGGTGGTTATTTGTGTGGAAGTGGCAAGTATAAGAATTATTGTGCTGGTGCAAATGTTTGATATGATTACTGTTTGGACACCTTCTGTGATTGAGATTTGATTGAGTACCTTGGGTATGAGTGTCATGGTAGAATCAGGGAGTTCGTTCATCGTAAAAGTCCAATCAACAAGTGCTAGTGTGCTACATCCGCCCGGCGAAGTGCAAGCATCAACCAAGTTAGGTGGCTTAAACAAGACGCTAGAATATGTGGTTCACCATACGAAGGAGACTCCACAAATTCCACAAACTAACTGGTAAGTCGTGTAAGATTGGCGGCGACGTGGACAACCCGTGCTCGCTACACAGTTATACCCTGAGAACAGTACTTGCTGGTACCGTATGTCACGTCGTGCATTAGGGAAAAAACAACAACACATCCATCTCCCTGGTACTTGAAAACTGATTTGGCAAAAAAAGAAAAAATGCGGGAAATTTGGCAAATGTTTGATCTCTCTGTGTATATCATTTTTTTTTTGAGTGAATTCGGTGTATATCACTTGAACAGACATGTAGCCCAGCTGGTCGGCCCGATGACATGTGCTCAGGTTAGAAGCCCATTCATCTAACTGCAGACAGCGAGGCCCGCCCGCCGCCCGCGGCCGCGAAAACGGTCTAAAACCCTAGCAATCCCCCAGCGTCGCCGCCGTTCGTCCTCCGCCCGCCGCTGTGCAGCAACGGGAACAATGAGCGGTGCGACGGGCACCGCCGACTTCTTCTACCGCGAGGCGCTGCGCCTCGGCTACGTTGCGCGCTCCGCCTTCAAGGTCAGCTTCTCGCTCGGGCTGCCCGATGTCCTCCTGCTCCGCGCGCCGTGGATTAATATCTCACGCGACCTATTTTTGCTTCGTCGCTGCTGCAGCTGATCCAGATACAGAAGCAGCACAAGCTCATCGCCCCGGGCGCGGCCGTGCTCGACCTCGGGTGCGCCCCCGGCGCGTGGCTCCAGGTGGCCTGCCAGAACCTGGGCCCGCTCGAGAAGGGCGGCGTGGTCGTCGGCGTTGATGTCAAGGTCCGCCGTTGCCGTCCAGGATGTCGTTTATTGGTTGCCGTGATTCGTGGAAAGGGATGTTGGTCTGATTTGGTGCCTGGTTGTTGCAGAGCAGAAGGTGAAGGTCCCCTCGGCGCACTGCGACTCAAGGGTCAGAACAGTATCTGCTAATGTGATGGCTCTGATGAAGAAGCAAGCAAGGGCAATGTCGCCACAGGTTCGACTGATAGCCTGCTATTATCTATTTAGTATTTACTGTGATTTTGTTGGATGCCGATTTTGCTAGATTAGTATAAATTAGGCAGTGGTCGAATTCGGAATAATGTCGCTTGGTTAGTTAGTTAATAACATCTCTGCTACTGAACTATAAATCCATATATGCTGAAACCATCTGCAGAACATAAATAATCTGGAATAGTTTCTGCAAAAAAAAAATGTCTTACAAGAGTTCACACAAAGGGTACTGGGGATTATTCACTGGCAATACTTGTCAGAGAGAACTGTTAATTAACCAAAATCTAGTGCGAAAACTTACTACAGTATAACCAGACTGTAGTTTGTCCATCAGCATATATGTGTAACAGATAGCAAGACACATAACTGCAAGGTTGACAAATATTTTGTGCAGAAAGAAGCGGCAGTTACTAGTTAGAGGTGCAGGTACACGAGACGAGAATGTCGTTGCGTATAATGCTGCATATTTTGAAGGAACAACATGTATGAATTAAACCACAGTTTGACTTGTCAGTATGTAGTTGATTGCTAGAACTTTTGAGACCGTTCTGTTTTATTCGTCGTCAGATATGTGGACAAACCTGACATCCTACCCAATCCTTAAAACTATGAGGCTTGACCAATCTGATCACCGAAATTGCCTGTGCCCGATGATTAGAAATACCAAATGGAGGATTGTCGCCTATATTTGTCCTGTGATCTTGCTAGTGGTCGCTCTGTTTCTTTTGTTGGTTAATCAATGCCATTCTGTTGTGCAGGAAAGGGGATTTTCCGTGATATTATCCGACATGTGCCCAGTAGTTTCAGGGATCACAACCAAAGATGAAGCTATATCCTGTGAGCTGGGCATGCGTGCACTCTCTTTGGCAGTTGGCAAGATAAAAGTTAGAGAGTCATCCGACTATAGTGAGATTATGGAGAAGTATCAGAGCTCCACGGATCCTGATCCTGATGAGGATGGTGTTCTTAGACGTGGAGGCAGCCTAGTAATCAAGTTTCTCGAGAACGAGGATATACCAGGTTACCTGAATTTCTTAACAGTAGTTCTTGTTTTTGCTATAGCTGTCGTTGCTATCCAATCGAAAATAAATAGATAATCTAAGTTTGTATTGCGTTGCTGCAGGGTTTAGCAAATTCTGCAAAAAGAAGTTCAATAAAGTATCTTTGCTGAGGCCTAAGGCGACGAGATCTAGTTCGAGGGAGATATACATGATCTGCGAGGGTCTGCGGTAGAAGAGTGGCCACTAGGAGAAGGTGATGGCTTGCCATTCTCAAACAAACATCATTTTTGAAGGTTGTTAGCATGTGTTGCGTAGAGCGACTGGATGGAGAAACTCTTTACGAATATGCTGGTTGTTGAGCTTTAGTTCTGGAGAAGCCACTAGATCCTGCTAACTTCACCGGGAATTCAGAATGAATGAGTCTCTCCTGAGATTGGTGACGTGGTGATTGTTGCCTTTGTTAAAGAACAGTTATATTGGCTTGCCTTCCTGCTTTTAAAAGAGAAATAGTTGTATTTTCTTTCATAACCGTGTTTATCGATCTCTGACCTGTGTGCTCTATCATCTGTCTTGAAGGCACTGGGCCATTGGCAGGGCTGGGCATCCGGTTTATGTGGTTGATATTGTTCAGTTTATTTATAATTTTGGTTTTCGTAAAATGGCCACTGAAATAATCACACGTAATTAAGACACCTAGCCACATGCACAGACATTAATCGGTCGGCATCAATCCGAGCAGTCAGAAGCTTATATTTTGATGCATCCTTTGTGGAAAGTTTGTTTCATTTTTGATTGATCAAAAAATTGGCGAAGGAACTTTTTGCTGTATCTTTTTTTTTGTACCTTAGCGAATGTTGTGTAAAATAAGAATGATCTAATTCCCTGTATATGGATGTATGCATTGGGGGTGGAATTAGACAATGGAGCCTCTTTGGTTGATCTTTGTATTCAGTATTGGCATTCACTCACGAGTCACGATATTCAGCGTCCGTCGGTAAGGCATGATCGACCCAGGCCGATTCCCACCTCCCTTTTCCTCCAGCGCCTCGATTGAAGAGGATGTCACCAGATCTGCTGCCAAGACCATGCGCGAGCACAAGTTGCAGCATCCCTACGGCCTAATGTCAAACTCCACCATTACGGCAAACCAGAATCAAACCCTAGACCTAACTCTATCTGTGAACATCGGCGGGCCGGCGACCTCTCCACGTATACAGCGATGCAGCCACTCACTAGCGGTGGGCGGACTGGGTGCAATGCCACCATCATCCAGTATGTAGCATCAGCAGCAGTGCGACAGAAACCTACTCAAATTGAAGCGTATGGCCACACAAACACAATCATACTATAGCTATTAGTAGTATGGATAAGTTGGAGTTAACAGCGTAGGTATGAGTCAACATCAGTTTCAGCTAGAGCTAGCTAGCACCGGTGTAAACCCTTAACGAAATTTGACTATAAAACCGGCCTGCCCAGTCGCCAACTTGCCTCTCAAACCGTACAGCAATTGTGCAGCCATGGAGGAGGGGAAGAGCAACCTGCACAACCAGTTCCATCACAAGGTCGACATGGTCAATCCGGCCGTTGTCGCCATGGCCACCGAGGCGAGCAAGAAGCTGGATGAGAAGCACAACAACCACGACCAAAGGCAGCACGCCGGCGGCGGGATGGACCTGGCGTCGCACGTCGATCTTAACATGATGTCCGATGCAATTCTAGTACGCATCTTGTATATATATACCACTGCTATAGCTAGCTTAATCAAATGTCCAGACGTTCTCGAGACGCTTACTTCTTGTCCTCTGTATGCAGCACAAGAGGTACGAGGCGGCAACAGGGCAGAGGCTGGCGGATAAGGTGGTCGGATTGTTTAGTGCCGAGGAGGTCAAGCAGCGTGAGGTGGCGAGGAAGGAGGAGGAGGCTGGCTCGGTGAAAAACAATGGAGTCTACCAGTTCTGATCGCCGCCGGCCGGCTATCCTCAAACTTGCGTGTTCTCAATAAGGAGTGCTATCTGCATCCGGCACATATGTGTACATGTATATAGCTCCCACGTCATGGTCTTTACTTTCTACCCCCCAATATGTGAATGTGTGTAACTATTGTACGCAACGGCGCAACGCATGTCTCAATATAATAAGCGACCGCCCTGTCGTATTTGTTGAAAATAGTAAGAAAAAAAAGTCATATGAACATTGGAGTACTCGGCAAAATCTGATTTTCCTTGTAGTGATCTTTTTTTTATATATTTGAATCAAGCTAATCACAACTCAATTGAAGTTATCAGACGGTTCGCAGCAGAAGCCAAACCCCTAAAAGCAAACTAGAAAGGTTAATTACCTACCCTAAGCGAAGATCAACATGATCATCAGAGGACGAAGTAGCTATCGAGGAGGCAGGGTCGGCGGTGCGGGCGTGGGGGCGATGAGGTCGACGATGTTGTTTGCCAAACTGGAGAGCTCGACGTTAGCATTGTTCTCGTCGCTTATCGGATCCTTGTTGAACATCTGCATCAGGTCAAGGTCGCAGTAATCCGGCTGCCACGACGCGACCATGAGCTTGAACGACGCGGGGTGGAGACGGCCGGCGCGGAGGTCGTCAATGGCGCCGGCGACCGATCCTTGCATGGCGTGGTACGCGTCGACGCAGCCCTGGAGCCCGCCCATCAGGTCGTTGAGATAACCAATTGTCTTAGTTATGTTGGCGCTGGTGTGCTCGGCCGCGGCGATGGCGAGACTGCGAGCATCCCTGGCGGACGCGGCGGCCGGGTTGGCGGACAGCGTTAGAACGCAGTAGTGGTAGGTAGACCTTCTGACTTGGCCACCGCGGCGCACATTGACCTGATAACGGATGAAGTGCGGCCGCCTCCCGCGGCAACCCCAGCGCCAGCGGCGGTGAGGAGGAGAAAGATCGGGAGAAGGTGGAAGAGATGGGACTTCTTGGAACCGGGTGATGGCCGGGTTAGTTGACTAGTTCTAGTGATGGACCGATCAATGAATGTCTGTTGGGACCCAGTCCAATCCAAGATGCGTGGATCACCACCGCTTGAGTACTTGGCCGCCCGGTCTATTCTCTGACTCAGAAATTTGAGAAGCACTAGTACCTGTTAGCTGCTGTCGAGAAGGGTATCCAAAATGTGAGAAGCACTAGTAGTACCCGCGGGGGGCTCTCACTTTCCCCTTTCCCTTCTCTCTCCTTCCCTTCTCTGTTTGAGAGTCTCCCGAGCCGCCCCGGCTCCTCTCCCTCTCCTCCCCGGCGGCTTTGCCGGCCGGTGGAGATGGGGGAGAGGAGGCCGGCCTCCTCCTGTATATAGTTTTAGGGGTAGTTGTTGCTTTAGGCTGTGTTTTCCCTCCGTGGAGAATGGCGTCATGCCGTGTGGGAGATGGTGGTCGGCACACCCGAGCTGTGCTTGCCTGCTGTTTGTTGTTGCTACTCTCTTGGTGGTGCTCCGGCGGTCGGAGCCGTATGCGGAGGGAGTGGAAGCGGCGACCTCCCTTTTGAATAAGCTCGAGAGTGGGTCTTCAGTTCTGGAGGCCCCTTCTGGCCTAGATCTGATGGTTCGTGCTGCTGCTCCTCTGTTCTTCTATCATCATGGTGATGAAGGAATCGGGGAGGCATGCTCCGCGCTGTGCCGTCGATCTGAGCCATGCTGTGTTATGTGGCTAGATATATTACTCTCAGATACGCAGTTCACAAGCGTGGTTCCATGGATTACAGCAGAGTTTGGAGGAAGACAAGAGAAATCAGGTTCAGGAGGAAGGAGAAAGAGGGATCAGGAGCAGAGATACAGTCTGGTCAATCGACAAAGACCGAACAGCTACAAGATGGAAACTAAATAGAGGCATGACTAGGTCCAGGCAACACGTCGATGTCGTGCTCTTCTCCTCTGTGATTGGTCCATCACTTGGTCCATTCTGGCCCACTAATCCTCGCTGGCAGTCTTCCTGCCCGTCTCAGTCTTCTCTTTTGCTTCCCTGATGCTGAATAAACCACATCTAACACTGGGTCCATGACATTACCCTCCCCTTGTGAATCAGCTTGTCCCCAAGCTGAATATTCAGGGAAACGTTGTTGCAGCTCCTCGCGAGGTTCCCAAGTGGCTAAGGAATCTGGAAGACCCTTCCAGCGAACAAGAACCTGGCATTGAGAGGTAGAACCAATGCGCCTCCATCTTGTGCCTAGAATCATGTCAGGAGAGATTTCTTCAGGGGCGGCGTTGGGCAAAATAGAGTGAACTACTGTGTTGGCACCCACCGCTTGCTTCAACTGAGACACATGAACGACAGGGTGTATTTTGCTAGTAGCAGGCAGTGCCAATTTGTAAGCTACCTTCCCGACTTTTTGCAGCACTTGGAATGGCCCATAGTAACGAAATGCTAGTTTGCGAGTACCTTGGGCAGCCACAAATGTTTGCACATAGGGATGAAGTTTGAGGTAGACAAAATCTCCTTCAGCAAAATGCCTTTCAGTACGTTTTTTGTCAGCCTGATTCTTCATACGTTGTTGCTGGCGCACCAGATGGTGATGCAATAATTGAGTCATAGCTTCCCTGTCACGCAACCACTGTTGCAAATCTGGCACGGCACAGGACTCCACCACATCAACTCCAAAGTGCCGAGGGGCATGGCCATAGAGAACTTCAAAAGGTGTTTTGCCCAAGGACGAGTGAAGGGTGGTGTTATACCAGAACTCAGCCAAAGGAATCCATTGCAACCACTGTTTCTGACAGGAGCTAACGAAGCAACGCAAAAACCCTTCGAGACACTGGTTAACCCGCTCTGTTTGACCATCAGTTTCCGGGTGACGTGCTGAGCTCATGCGCAACTCCGTTTGGGTCAGCCTGAATAACTCCTTCCACAAAGTGCTTGTGAAGATGGGATCCCGGTCTGAAACGATGGCAACTGGAAGTCCATGGAGACGGTATATTTCTTTCACATAAGCCATTGCCACAGAGAAAGCTGTGAAGGGGTGCTTAAGTGGAACGAAATGGGCATAGCGAGAGAATTTATCGACCACCACCATGATACAGTCGAAACCCGAAGAACTGGGTAACCCGGTTACGAAATCCATGGTAACAACTTGCCACGATCCCTCGGGAACCTTGAGTGGTTCTAGAAGCCCCGGATACGGTACCCTTTCAGTTTTTGCTTGTTGGCAGATTGTACACTGTGCCACAAACAGACGCACCTGAGCCTTGAGTCCAGGCCAAGAGAATAAGCGCTTCACTCTGTGATAGGTTGCATGGAATCCCGAATGCCCCCCAATTGGACTGGTATGCAAAGCCTGAAGAACTTCCTGCTGCAATAAGCTATTCTGCCCCAGCCAGATCCTTCCCTTGTGCCGAATCAATCCATTATGAAGTGAGTAATTACCTTGGGGAGATTTGATAGTGAGCTGTGCCAAACGATCCTTAGCCAAAGAATCTTGAATGTATCCTTGTACAACAGCTTCCAGCCATACTGGTTTACAATGTGAAACCACCAGCAGTTCTTCAGTGGTGTCAGTAATGTGTCGAGATAGAGCATCGGCGACACGATTATCCACGCCCTTTTTGTAAATAATTTTGTACCGAAGGCCCAAGAGTTTTGTTAGGGCTTTATGCTGCCATGGTGTGGTGAGCCGTTTGTCATCCAGGTGCATCAGGCTGCGTTGATCAGTTCGAATAATAAACTCACTGTGTTGCAAGTACGAGCGCCACTTATCGATAGCCATTAAGATTGCCAAACACTCTTTTTCATACGTCGACAAGCCTCTGTGACGTGGTCCCAGTGCTTTGCTGATAAACGCTAGTGGGTGGTTGTTCTGCAGTAATACTGCGCCCACCCCGCGATCGCAGGCATCTGTCTCGATCACGAAGGTTTGAGTGAAATCCGGGAGCGCCAGAACAGGTGCTGTCACCAGAGCTTGCTTCAGGGCCTGAAAGGCAGCTTCCCTATCAGAATTCCACACATAGGGCACCCCTTTTTTCAATAGCTCAGTAAGCGTGCGACTAATAATGCCATAGCCTTTAATATATTTTCGGTACCACCCTGTCATTCCCAGAAAGCTGCGCAACTCCTTCACATTCTTCGGTTGCTGCCACTTGACAATAGGTTCGATTTTCTTCTTATCAGTGGACACTCCAGCTGGGCTGATGATGTTACCCAAATATAGAATTTCTTGTTTCGCAAAGGCACACTTGGACTTCTTCACTTTCAACTGGTGTTTCAATAGCACTTCAAACACATTCTCCAAATGCTTAGCATGCTCTTCTAGTGTTTTGCTGTATATCAAAATGTCATCAACAAACACCAAAACATAATGACGTAGGAAAGGTGCTAGAATGTCATTCATGACACCTTGGAATGTTGCTGGCCCCCCTGTGACTCCATACGGCATAACCTTGTATTCAAAATGACCATGATGCGTTTGGAAAGCTGTTTTGTATTCATCCTGTTCTGCCATACGAATTTGATGATAACTTGATCTGAGGTCCAAACTTGTAAACCAAGTAGCCCCTGCAAGTTCATCTAGCAATTCATCAATTACCGGAAGTGGGTACTTGTTCTTTACTGTCAAGGCATTTAGATGGCGGAAATCCACACATAATCTCCATGTTAAGTCCTTTTTGCCCACTAACAAAGCTGGTGAGGCAAAAGGGCTTGAACTGGGTTGTATCACACCCTGTGCCAACAACTCCTTCACCTGCTTTTCTATTTCATTCTTTTGCATGGGGCTGTATCGATAGGGCCTGAGATTAATGGGACTAGCACCAGGGAGCAAGGGAATGGTGTGATCATACTTCCGGTGAGGTGGCAAACCTTGTGGTGTATCAAAAACAGCAGCATAAGTGTCCAACACCATGGAAATTACATGAGGCACAGTTTGCTGTGTTTTTGTATCAGTGGTGAAATACAACTGAACCATATAATAAATAGAATCCTGCTGATGCAAGGCCTGCAGTTCAGTCACTGATATGGTGTCACACTGTGTTGTATTGGCTTGTATTCCTTGCAGCCTACAATTTTTCCCCTTCCAGTCAAACTGAAACCATTTGTCTGCCCAGTTCGCCATCATTATCCCCAATTGTTCAAGCCACTGCATGCCCAGAATAACATCATAACACTGCAATGGCAACACCTTTAGGCTTGTGGTAAAAGAGTGCCCCTGACATTGCCAAGCACAATCTGGAATTTCTGAATCTCCCCGCAAAACGCCCCCTCCAGCTACTCTAACTTGAACTGGCTGCGCCAATGGTTGCACTCCTGTCAGCCGAGAAGCCATTTTAGCACTGACAAAGTTACTAGAAGAACCCGAGTCAATAAGGATCAACACATCATGTCCTTGGATGTGGCCCAACAGTCTCATAGAGCTCAAGTTTTCGGAGCCATTCACCGCTTGCTTGCTAATGGACAATAAAACTTCATGTGTGTCAGCCATAGCATCCTCAAACATTTCTACCTCAGGAGTAGGTGGCTCTCCCTCAGAATCAGAACAATGAAGCATAGCCAACAGTTCCTCTACCACATGGAGTTGAACAGTAGCACTACATTTGTGCCCTGGTGCCCATTTTTCGCCACAAGTAAAACAGAGTCCTCGAGCCTTGCGGTAAGCTTTTAGCGCGGACACTTTGGAATTGACAGCAGTAGATCTATCTTCATGACCTACAGATGTGTTTTTGCCAGAGGACAACACCGAGAATTGTTGTCTGGGTGTCACCCGCACCGGCAATTGCTTGCTA
Source organism: Puccinellia tenuiflora (assembly GCA_012064385.1). Lineage (NCBI taxonomy): Eukaryota > Viridiplantae > Streptophyta > Magnoliopsida > Poales > Poaceae > Puccinellia > Puccinellia tenuiflora. The sequence goes on from QRDG01002286.1 coordinate 497,987, forward strand.
GAGTACTTGGGAGCATCATCTTCGATTTCCTCCTGCAAGAGAGCCAAAGAGACAGCAGTTTCCAATTCTTCGGGACGTTGGATCATAACAACAGCTCTAATTTCTCGAGAAAGCCCTTCAATGAAACGAGTGCAAAAGAAAGTAGGGTCTAAATCCGGCTTGTACGCAAGCATATGGTGCATGAGACTATCAAATTTCTCAATGTACTCGATGACAGAACCTGTTTGCCTAAGCTTAAAGCACTGACGGTACAGCAATTGGTACTGCCCCCTATCAAAATGCTTGGTGAGCAACTCACACAATTGTTCCCAAGTAAAATTTGGCAGCCTATCCTCTACACTCTGCAACCATAACGCTGCATTACCAGTGAAATGCATCGTGGCATACTCGACCCGATAGGAAGGATCAACAGAAAATAAACGGAAATATTTCTCAGACGCCTTCTGCCACAACCGAGGATTATCACCATCAAAATGTGGAAATTCCGTGTGTGGCGGTTGTGGTGCAGGGTTGGGAGTAGTAACAACTTCAGCAGATACAGGAACAGGCATAATAGCAAGGGAATTTGCAGTGTTCATAGTACCTGCGACCGAGGCAGATGAGGGAAGGTGAATTCCCCCAGTCTGTCCTCGGTGATCTGATGGCGAGTCGTGGCTGAATAGCCCAGAGTTCATCACCTGCAGAGACGTGCCCACGCTTGTAGTGAGCGGGCTTGCAGGCGGCCTTGCCGCACCTGGATTCGGAGGTGTTCCCAGGGCGTTGAGTCCAACTCCCACCGCGACACGGTCCACTTGCTTGCGAAGCGCTTCGACTGATGCAGTCAGATCGGAAACCTGAGCATCGATGCCCCCTTTCCATGCAGAGAGCGAGTTGATGGAGCTTGCTGTAGCGTCCACGGTGGCTTGAGTAGTCCCCAGTTTGGTCTCCACCGATGAGAGCCCGGATCGGAGCTCTTCCTTCAGATCCTTCGACATCTCTTCCAGTAATTTCTGGATCGCCTCCATGCCGTCCTCAAGGGCGTCGATCCGCTCCGACGTCGTCCATCGGGTCTGATGCGGTCGATCCAGGACGAGATTGAGCCGTGATCAACCCAAATCCGGCAACCGATTCGAAGGCGTCCCTTGCAGGCACTTTGTGCTGATCGATTTCTCAATCAGCGCCAGCCGAAAACGGATTTGTCTGCACGGATCGAGGGATTTTACGAAGCAGCGGCAGAATCGTGTAGGAATCTGATACCAATTGTTATGTGGCTAGATATATTACTCTCAGATACGCAGTTCACAAGCGTGGTTCCATGGATTACAGCAGAGTTTGGAGGAAGACAAGAGAAATTAGGTTCAGGAGGAAGAAGAGGGATCAGGAGCAGAGATACAGTCTGGTGAATCGACAAAGACCGAACAGCTACAAGATGGAAACTAAATAGAGGCATGACTAGGTCCAGGCAACACGTCGATGTCGTGCTCTTCTCCTCTGTGATTGGTCCATCACTTGGTCCATTCTGGCCCACTAATCCTCGCTGGCAGTCTTCCTGCCCGTCTCAGTCTTCTCTTTTGCTTCCCTGATGCTGAATAAACCACATCTAACACTGGGTCCATGACATGCTGTGAGGACTGGCTGCTTGCGAGCAGCGGCCTGGTTCAGCCATCGTGTCCTTCCTTCTACGCTCCGTGGCGGAGGGAAAAGGGGATGGCACGTTTTGGCACTCGCATCTTCAATAAGCTCGGTGGAGTTCCGCGTCGGCAAGATCTGGAGCCTGGTCTTTTTCTTCCTCGCGTTCATGGTGATTGGGAGGCTGAAAAGGAAAGGCATGGTCTGGTTCTTCTTCGACTTGGTACTCTACAAGGAGGTTCGATCTGGTCCCTGGTCTGCCGGATCTCTAGCAGCTTACTTTTCCTGTGCTATTGTCTTCATGGTGAAGGAGATGGGCAGGGGGTGAGGTGGAAAACAATCTTTTGCAGATCAGGTGTGAGCTTACCATCACCAGATTTTGTTGCCAAGCTACGCCGCTCGCTGAAGCTTGTTCTTGGCGATGGATGGGCGGTCTTGGCCGATCCGGTGATTTTTCGGGCCGAAGGGCGGCCATGTCTGGCGAGGGCTTCGTCCGCTCGCCTCTTAATTCCTCCTGGCGAGATGCCAAAGTGGCGGCAGTGTTGTTGCTGTTTGGAGGCCATGGCCTGGAGCTATGGCAGGCCCGCCGCCCCAAGTGGTTCCGTCCCCGGTGACGGCGAGGTGAATCCCAAGCGGAGGCAAGGACCTGATGGCGTTTCTACTTCTCGGTTGGAGGTCCTTTGTGTTAAAGTCCAGGGACCATGTTGCTATTTCCTTGTTGTTTTAGGTCCTTTTGTATTACGCCATGTACCACTGCTTTGTTATTAATATAGTGTCGGTTTCCTTGTTCAAAAAAAAAAAAAAAAAAAACTAGTAGTACCCGCATAGATTAATTTTGTCCATTGCACACGGTTTTGGAAGGAAAACGCTTTACGCCCTGTTTGGATGCACAGAATCTGGACATGGAATTGGAATTCGGCTCGTTTCCGCGAATTCCGCCGTTTGGAACGCGCTCTGAATTGATCCGTGGAAAGTTAACTGAATTCCGAGCGCCCCCACCTCGCGTGTAAACTGTTTCCAAAACTTTCCGAGCTCTCACCCTCGGAAAGGCTCGGAATCGTGCCTGCGCCCGCGCGTACCCCTTCGTCCGAAGCTAGCGACGCGAGCTCGGGACGCCGCCGCGAGCTCCTCCCTCCGTCCCTTGCCGCGAGCTCCTCCGGCGCCTCCCTCCTCCACGACTAGACGCCCTCCCGTCCGTGGCCTCCCACCTCCATGCCCTCCCGTCCTGGGCCTCGTCCCTCGCGAGCTGCAGCAGTGGTCCTAACCCTAGATCAAGGTGGGAGAGTCAACGGCGGCGCCCCGGCCGGCTCCTTCGACCGCCGCCCTCCTCTCCTCCGCCACCGCCGCCCTTCTCTTCCCGCGACCGCCGCCCTCCTCTCCCCCGTGACCGCCGCCCTCTTCCCTGACCTCCCCCTCCACGGGAGGGTGAGCAACGGCGGCGGGAGCATGAGCAGCGATGGCGGGAGCGTGAGCAGCGGCGGCGGGTGCGTGAGCAGCGGCGGCGGAGGGTGAGCAGCGGCGGCGGAGGTGAGCAGCGGCGGCGGAGGTGAGATTCCATTTCCATGCGCAAACCAAACAGGATTCTGAATTAGGTACCACCTTTTGATTCCAACACCAAATTCTATGCAAACCAAACAATAGAATTGAATTGGAGGCCAATTCAATTCCATCTTGGATTTGGAATTCCAATCCAATTCAATTCCGGACCCCAATTCTGTGCATCAAACAGGGCATTAGATAGGCCGACCTAACGCGTGCAAGCGTAGGTCTCTCGCTTCCCGCGCGTAGCTCCCTTTTCGTTTTCCCCGCGCGCTCTATTTTTTTTTTCACACGATGCGGCCCCCATTGGCCCAGCGCGCTCTACTTGTTTCACACGGTGTGACCACTCGCGTGATGCGAATTCTTCTTTTTTCTAGCCCAGCATGGCAGCATGCATGTCATCGGCTACTTGCTATGAATCCTCACTTGCTAAAAAAAAAGCTAGGAATCCTCACGCTGTGTAGCCAGCTAGACTGAGAGAATAGAGATGCTCCTGCTCATACATTGGTTGTTCTAGGTAGCAAAATATATGCTCCATGCACACGTGTACAACTAGCTGTAGTATAGTTGGTTCAGTATGTTGGTTCACCATGACGTACCTCCCGACAAAGCCGACATCTATCCTTTTCGAGACAGCTGTCTTCGAGACTACACTCGTGATGTTGTACGATCCCTTCTATAGTTGCGACTATGAAGATCCCGTGTAGACGATTAAGTATTGGGAACGGCCGGGGCCACCACATCTATCTTGGACGGATCTCCAAATAGTCGGATTCAGAATTGAGAATGTCAAATTGGGGAGATCGAGACGTTAGGGGCGATGGCACAACTTAGTATTTTTCGTGATTTTTTAATGTTGCCTACGTCTTTAAAATTTGTACCAAAGTCGCATGAATTTTGTTGAGGAAGTACACATGAGATGTTGTAAGGTTTACTTGGCGTTTGCTGCAAATATCTGTTTCCGCCCGATCTTTTCGACGTTGCATATGGTGCAAACACATATTTTGTCTGTTGTCATCGCTTATTATTTTTGTTGAAATAGTTGGTGATTTTTGTTGCAAATGAATCTACGATGAATTTTTGTTGCTTAAACATATTTTTACGGCTCTAAACACAATATTAATTGTTGTAATCATTTTTTATTTTTGTTGAAGTTGTTAGTGATTTTTGTTGTAAATGAATCTGCAGCAAAAAGTTGTTAAGTACTTTTTAATTTGTTGTAACCACATATTTTTTATTGTAATCGTTCGAGATTTTTGTTGATGTTGTTGCTGCAAAGTGCAGCAAATTTTTTTGTTCTATAAAAACTTTTTGTAACAATAGTTTTTTCAAAATGTTACGATGATTTGTTGTAATAATATATATTTTTTGTACACGCTCTGGAAGATTTGTTGTAATACTCTGAGATATTAGGAATAAACCAGCGCGGTGGCAGTTCTGCTGTAAATATCGCGAATGCCAGGGATAACAGGATATACGCCTTCGGTTACGTGGAGCAGCTGTGTAGCGCGGGCTGATTTCTAAAAGATCGAGGAACTAAAATGAAAAACTGCATCGTGGCTGCTTCTGGGCGTTGGATGACGATCTAACGGCTCTAAAAGGGACCTACGTTTGAGCAATCTTAGGGCGACCTGCGCCTAGCGCTGGCCTTTTTGGAACCATCGATAGACGACGCGGTATCACATCGCACACGGTGTACAAATAGTCTGCGATGCGGATAACTCCCCTCATGATTACTAGATTTTATTTAATCATATGTGATAACTCGGATATTCGGTTTCGATCACCTGGAACTCTCGGTGCGGGTGCGTAACCGCAACGACATCCAGAGGAGGGTTACACCCACGGGCATCGCCACTGTCGGTGCCGAACGCTAGGCTATATCGCCCATAACAACCGTACCTCTGCGCCACACCATAGTATCACGGTTCCCTCGCTGCCATCAAAATAGACCTCCACGAGGCATCATCAGTGCCAGCGCCAGGATCCCCCGACACACCACCGCAACGCCACTCGTCTGAGAGTCGGCCACGCAGTCTTCCCTGGTCGCCGCCCCGACGTCCAAGCTCGTGTGGACGATCCCACAACCCCTTTGAATGTACAGGGATGAGCACACATGATTTGATCCCGCCTCGACCAGATCCAACCTAATTGCAACCGGCGGAGGAGATGGAATGGCAGTGGAGGGCGGCGAGTACTGCTAGTGTAGCGCATCTGCGTTCCCCCAAACCACCCTGCAACACAGTCGGAGGGCCCTCGCCTACGCCCAGATCTAGCTGGCGCCCACCATCTCCATGGCGAAGCCACTGTAGGTGGTTGACAAGCCCACCCCCGCATGCCTCCATTCCAACTGCATGCCCCGACGCCCACCGTAATCGAAGCAACACCGCCAAAGCACCACCGCCAGTCTGCCACCTACTTGCAGTGTCATCATGCGGGGCCTGTCCCGACCAGGGCCCCAGGCGCGTCGACGGTTGGGGGAGAGGGTAGGAGGAGGGGTCAAGTCGCCATGCGGTGAGGTCGCCCCCTTCGCCCCGGGGGAGGATGGTGTCTTAGACATAGAGGTAGCTTAGTAATCAAGATTCTAGAGAATGTGGATATACCAGGTTACATGAAGATCTTACCATTAGATTATGTCTTTCGTTTTGCTGCACTCTGTATATAGCAATGACGAATCATCTTTAGTATTGCATTCTTGCAAGATTTAGCAAGTTCTGCAAAATATAAGTTTAAGAAAGTATCTCTACTCAGGCCCAAGGCGACGAGATCTAGCTCGAGGGAGATCTACATGATATGCAAAGGTTTGCGGTATAAGATGGTTGTAGAGCTTTGGGCTTGATTAAGCATGGGTTCCTGCTAACTTGAGCAGGAATTCAAGATTAGTAAGTTGAGTACAACTAAATGTTGATGGTGTGTGTGTGTGTGTGTGTGTTTTCCTTTGACCAGGATGGTGTGTGTTGTTGCCTTGGTTAAACAACAGTTGTATTATTGGCTTTACTTTCCTGCTTTTAGATGAAAAAATAGTGATATTTCCTTGCCTCATCTTTTATTATCGGGTAGATTGTGCTGTTATTTACGCCCACTGCCAGAAAAATGCTTATTAGTACCGGTTCGTAAGAACCTTTAGTACCGGTTTTGCAACCGGTACTAATAATTCGGGACTAAAGGTACCCTCCCTTTAGTACCGTTTCCTTACGAACCGGAACTAATGTGCCTCCACGTGGCCCCGGAGGAGCCCGCGAGGCTGGATATCTTTAGTACCGGTTCATAACACACGAACCGGTACTAAAGTTAGGACCTTTTTTTGCTATCAGATTTTTTTCAGGGTTTAGGGTTTAGGAGGGGTTTAATTAGGGGTACATTTGATGCGCCAAAAACGCGGTTGGTATATATAAATTACTACATAAAGATCAAGATGATGCGCATATATATAACAAATACAATTATATAAGATCACAAATTAAGTAGTACATGAAGATCACGTTTTCAAATGAAGTACAATTACATGTAGATCACTATATAATACATGGAGGCATACTATTGCTTTCTCAAATATGGTGCTCTCCGAAATTAGGTATGACATCTTCAAGGAAAAATCCTGCCAATTCCTCCGCAATTGCTATGAAGCGGTCATCTAGTGACAGCTTGCTCCGCTTCCACTCCAACTGTAAAAGAATGAGATCAAAATGAATACGTGAGTTATGTGTGTAATATATCAAATCATAATAAAACAATTATGAATGAAACTAGACACAATTGATGGTAACAAAATAAAGTTGTGAATAATGTTTACGTACATCTCTATTTCTTTGACTATTGATTCTCTCATGGACAATCCGGTGAATGTACTCGCAAACGTAGTATCCACATAAATTAGTCCCCTGTGGCTGTTTCTCGCAAGTCTGTACAAGAATAGAATTCAATGAAACAATAATCAAGTATGATAATGGTGCGTCGACCTAGGTAGTACTACTTACATCGTCCAAACGCCATATCAGCTTCGGTTTCCATCCACCGGTGGGATCATCCTCGATGAACGATGTCCAAACGCTGCCCGACAAAGAAAATGAACAAAAGAGTTGTTAATTACTTGATATCAGGAAATGAACGAAAGAGGCGATAAGAATTATAATTACTTTCTGAGCATATCAAAAAGGGACTTGTATTGTTTAGGTTCTCTCCTTAATGAGTCAAGGACTTCAATTTCTCCATCGTGAATTTTAATGACGAGAAGAATAAAGTGGAACCTGCACACGTTTGGAAAAAGTGAAACTTTAACATCTCGTGAGAAAAATAGAATGTGTACAAGACAGTAACACTCACTTGAAGTTGTAAGGAAAAAGTATTGCTTTCTTGTCACGTTGTCGCTTCGAAAACCTTAGCAAAGTCGTCGGTGTATCCTTGTTATGAATGGGATCTTCTACGGTGACTTCATGCATTTTATCCGGGTCAATGAACCCAGTGTCTATGATTTCTTCCCTTCTGCATTCGAGCATCTTCAATCTGCATAATATATCGCACAAAAAATTATAGTGAGGATAATTACAGACAATGAACCTTCTGAGCTAAAGACTTAAATTACAGAAATAAACCACTTACAGACAATAGCAACTGATGAGAGATTTGTCGAGGGCCCGGAGATTGTATAACTGAAAAAGTTCGCTAAACTCAACGGACACAACGTATTCTTGGAAGTAGTGCTCTTCCTTAACTGCCACCAGGACACTCACATTCCCTGTCTTTGCGACTTTCTTGTACCAGGTATGCAAATTACGCATTCTTGTTGATAGGGAGCTGACATTCTCGACCAAATTTTCCCCGGGAACATATTGATATGCTACACCAGCGAAGGGGAGAACAGTATTCCAATCTATGTGTTGTAGAGAACCTGCTTTAGCGGCCTTGTCGTCAAACACCTTGAGCGGGGGGACCGATTGTCCCTCTTGTTCTCCGAGCTGGGGAACTTGTTTCCCTTTTTTCGCCTGTTCCATCTTTTGTCAAATGACCTTGCAATAGAACGCCTATAGTCTGATGGCGGCGATGGTATAGGGTCATATAGATTATCAACGATACGCGCAACTTTCACCGGATCTAGTGTCTTCACATATGGTATATCGGGCACTTTCGGTGCAAAAAAGGCTTTATTGTGGGCCTTAACGGCGGCATCAATTTCCTCGTCAGTTTTTTCCCAAGGTAGTTTCTCAAGAGGCGGCGGTGTTTTCTCCTTTCTAGGTTTCTTCCTAAGAGGCGAACCGCGGCACCTCCTCCGGAGATACTTAACGGGCTCTTCCTTACACGGCGGAGATCGAGATGGACTCGCACTGGGGTCCCTCTCGGGCAGGTGTGGACTTTGCTGCTGAGGTGGACTGCTACAAGGAGGAGCCGGTGGCCTTGGCAAGGAGTCTGGTAAGACGATGTATATCTTGTTCCATAGGGCGAAACCACACTCGACATCTCCCAGTGTCTTCTCCTCTTCACCTCCAGGAATCTCAAGCTCCATCGTACGAAATCCCGTCATTACTTCATCCACCCCGACACGAGCATAGCCAGCTGGAATGACACCATGATGGTAGCTTGCTTCATGTTCATTTGGGTAAGCAAAGCCGACCGCCACCTTCAAGGATATGTTCCTCATTGACATATGTAGCTCACAATCTGTCTTCTTCGTGACATAATCCACGGGGTAACTAGCCGCCGGCGGTGCCGCTGCAGGTTCTTCTAGCCGCGTGGAACCCACGCTGCTTTTTTACTGAGATAGGGCGGCATCAGGTACATGATCTTCAAGCTGCAGCTGCTGAGATACCCTTTGTCGACTAATTGCGTCCATTTGCTCCTGCTGCCGCTTCACCAGACGTTCCAAGTCCGATAAACGATCGATCTCCTCCTTCTTCTTTCTCTTACGGCTTCTATAATTGCCAGCGCACTCCGGAAACGCTTCCTTCAAGGTGACACCGGTTCCAGCTGTTCGTACTCGTCCAACGTGTTCAGGATTCCCAGGGCGAGTGTCAGCTCGTATTTCTCTCGGGAATGTACGTTCCCTTTCTCACTCTATCTATTGCGTCTATAAGCAGTGGAGTGATTGTTTCAATTTTTTCCTTCCATTTTCCCTTCGCAACAATAAGCCCTGTCTCCTCGTCCAACACTGCCCCATGCGCGAACAACCAGAACTTGGACCTCAAGGGCCAGTCCACTGTCTGTGGAATGATCCCTCGCGCAATCAGTCTTGCTTCAAAGGCTTCCCACTTAGGAATGGCAGTCTTGTAGCCACCGGTCCCCAACCTATGGTGATATTTTTTCTTACCAGCATTTATCTTATTTATGGCTGATCGGGACTGAGCGGTAGACGATTTCTTATACGCCTTAAATGCGGCCCAGTGAGGTCTTATCTTCTCGAGTCTTCCAGTGAAAACTGGATCTTCATTTTTATATTTATCCCATAACTTTTTCTTCCAGGTCTGGAATTGTATGGCCATCCTCTTAAGAGTCCATTGCTTGACTGTCTCCTTCTTTTCATCCGATAAACTTTGCGGTAGGTTGAAGTGTGTCATGAGAGTCTCCCAAAGCAAATCTTTTGTATGATCGTGGACATAACTAGGACCATTCTCCTCGTCCTTCAGTTTATGCCATTCTACCATGTCCCTAACAATAACTCCAGCTTGACTTACAAATTTACGGCAGTTAGTTTGGGTTCCATCGGTTCCCCACTGTCCTTAACCGTGTAGATAGGTAACCTAGCCTCGCCGGCCTCCATCCTTTTCGTCGGGCCTCGAGGACCTTGCTTTCTTGCAGATTTGCTCGATGATCCGGAAGGCTAAAAGAAAAATATATATGATTCGTTAATAAGTGCAATACAAATCAATTAATTAATACATCTAGTGATCAACACAGTCTTAATATATATATATATATACACCTCGCCGGAGTTTGTTAAGGGCACTTCGTCGTCTATTCTTTCTTCAGACTCAAGTCCCTCACGGAGTCGTTAGAAATTGTGAGCTGAAAGCATCGAAGTCTTCATCCCCCTCGGATTCTGTTCCACGGGCCCTCTCATATATAATTTGTTGCATTGCGTCTTCATCCACCTCGTCTCTGATGAAGGGGGTGTCCATAGCTCAATGTCACTGCAATCAAATTTAAATAACAAACAAATTTAAATAGCAATTTAAATTGACTTAGCAAATTTCCTAACACAAATTTTTAAACTGACTTAGCAATTTACGGACGCGCTAACCGTTATGGACGCGCTAACAGTTACGGACGCACTAACCGTCGGACTTCTGGCCGGATCACCGTTTTCGCGTTACGGTGCACATTTTCGCGTTACGGATTAAACTAATTTGCTAACTTAACCTAACTTAACTAATGTTTCTAAATTTGCTGACTTAACTAATTAAACTAATTAAATTGCTAACATAACTCTAAAAAATTGCTAACATAACTCTAAAAAATTGCTAACTTAACTAATTAAACTAATTTGCTAACTTAACCTAATAACTTAACTAATGTTTCTAAATTTGCTAACTTAACTAATTAATCTAATTAAACTAATTAAATTGCTAACATAACTCTAAAAAATTGCTAACTTAACTAATTAAACTAATTTGCTAACTTAACCTAATAACTTAACTAATGTTTCTAAATTTGCTAACTTAACTAATAAATCTAATTAAACTAATTAAATTGCTAACATAACTCTAAAAAATTTCTAACTTAACTAATTTGCTAACTTAACCTAACTTAACTAATGTTTCTAAATTTGCTAACTTAACTAATTAAACTAATTAAATTGCTAACATAACTCTAAAAAATTGCTAACTTAACTAATTAAACCAATTAAATGAACTAATTAAACTATATAAAAAAGGCAAAAATGCCTTACCTTGGCGTCGGCCGACGAGGCAGGGGGAGGGAGGGGGCGGGCAGCGAGGCAGGTGCGGGCAGAGCGGCGGCACGGGCGGAGACGTCGGCGGCGGGCGGAGAAGGCGGCCGGCCGGCGAGGCAGGGGCAGGCAGAGGCGGCGGCGGCAGAGGCAGCAGCTGTGAGGCAGCGGTGGCAGAGGTGGCGGCGCTGGGCGGAGACGGAGGCGCGGCGGGCGGAGACGGCGGCGGGCGGCGATCGGGCAGCACCTCGGCGTCGTCGTCTGCGCAAGGATCCCGGAGGCGTTCGTCGTCTTCGATTTGGGGGAATGCCAAAAATTTCGCCACGAACCACCCAAAACAGCGCGGAAACGCCCTTTAGTACCGGTTCTAGCCACGAACCGGTACTAAGGACCTTTAGTAACCGGTACTAAGGTCTCTCTGGGCCGCCAATTTTTGCACGCGAAGCCCAGGAGAGCTTTAGTACCGGTTGGTAAACCAACCGGTACTAAAGGTCCTTTTTATTGTTTTTCTGAGTTCTTTTTCTTTTTTGTTTCCTTTTTATTGTTTCTGTTTTCTTTTATATTTATTGATTTAATTGTCCAAATCAACTCAAATTAGACTCTAAAATTTGTAAAATCAACAACTTTTGTAACATCCATTATTTATATAAATACATATATATTTTGTGATATGTTTGTGTAAAATTGTCTAAATGTCATTTTTTACACTTAAAAAATAAAAAATGATATTTATAAAGCTAATTTGAAAAAACACATTTCTGCAATATTGTTTGTCATACCAAGACACACCCATGTGTGAAATATGGGCACATTATCACAAACTATGTCACGGGAATGTTCATATCTTGGTCATTTGACTCGAAACTTATAAATGTTTATAGATGATTGATCTTTTTGTGAATAAGTTTAGTGAAAACTTGTGAAACACAAGTTTATCCTTTTTCCTATCAACTACTACACATAATAGGACTCCATGCCAAAGGATTTCTTTTTTTGAGTTTAGTTTCACTTTATTATATTTCTTTCAAAAAACACTCAAATGGCCGCCGTGTCTATTCATTGAAAATGGTCAAATTTTTCAAAACTATCGAATGTTCTATGATATAACCAATACTTGTGTACCTTAAAATATTTTTGTGAAAATTTCGGAGAAAACTATCACACACTTGTAGTTCAAATTTGAATTATTTTGGGAAAATCACATAAAGTCATTTAAATAGGAGAAATTAGATAGAAACCGAGGAAAATTCCTAATAATTCTAGATTATCAGTCAATTATGGTCTAATTTGTGTGATAATTGGATGGGTGCCATTTTGCACCATATTTTTTGTACTTCCTTCATAAAAATGTCATTTTTTACACTTAACAAAAAAATGATATTTATAAAGCTAATTTGAAAAAACATAGTTCTCCAACATTGTTTGTCATACCAAGACACACCCATGTATGAAATATGGGCACATTATCACAAACTATGTCACGGGAATGTTCATATCTTGGTCATTTGACTCGAAACTTATAAATGTTTATAGATGATTGATCTTTTTGTGAATAAGTTTAGTGAAAACTTTGTGAAAACTCAAGTTTATCCTTTTTCCTATCAACTACTACACATAATAGGACTCCATGCCAAAGGATTTCTTTTTTTGAGTTTTGTTTCACTTTATTATATTTCTTTCAAAAAACACTCAAAATGGCCGCCGTGTCTATTCATTGAAAATGGTCGAATTTTTCAAAACTATCGAATGTTCTGTGATATAACCAATACTTGTGTACCTTAAAATGATTTTTGTGAAAATTTCAGAGCAAACTATCACACACTTGTAGTTCAAATTTGAATTATTTTGGGAAAATCGACATAAAGTCATTTAAATAGGCGAAATTAGATAGAAACCGAGGAAAATTCCTAATAATTCTAGATTATCAGTCAATTATGGTCTACTTTGTGTGATAATTGGATGGGTGCCATTTTGCACCATATTTTTTGTACTTGCTTCACAAAAAATGTCATTTTTTACACTTAAAAAATAAAAATGATATTTATAAAGCTAATTTGAAAAAACACAGTTCTGCAACATTGTTTGTCATACCAAGACACACCCATGTGTGAAATATGGGCACATTATCACAAACTATGTCACGGGAATGTTCATATCTTGGTCATTTGACTCGAAACTTATAAATGTTTATAGATGATTGATTTTTTGTGAATAAGTTTAGTGAAAACTTTGTGAAAACTCAAGTTTATCCTTTTTCCTATCAACTACTACACATAATAGGACTCCATGCCAAAGGATTTCTTTTTTGAGTTTTGTTTCACTTTATTATATTTCTTTCAAAAAACACTCAAAATGGCCGCCGTGTCTATTCGTTGAAAATGGTCGAATTTTTCAAAACTATCGAATGTTCTGTGATATAACCAATACTTGTGTACCTTAAAATGATTTTTGTGAAAATTTCAGAGAAAACTATCACACACTTGTAGTTCAAATTTGAATTATTTTGGGAAAATCAACATAAAGTCATTTAAATAGGCGAAATTAGATAGAAACCGAGAAAATTCCTAATAATTCTAGATTATCAGTCAATTGTGGTATACTTTGTGTGATAATTGGATGGGTGCCATTTTGCACCATATTTTTTGTACTTCCTTCACAAAAAATGTCATTTTTTACACTTAAAAAAAAAATGATATTTATAAAGCTAATTTGAAAAAACACAGTTCTGCAACATTGTTTTTCATACCAAGACACACCCATGTGCGAAATATGGGCACATTATCACAAACAATGTCACGGGATGTTCATATCTTGGTCATTTGACTCGAAACTTATAAATGTTTATAGATGATTGACCTTTTTGTGAATAAGTTTAGTGAAAACTTTGTGAAAACTCAAGTTTATCATTTTTCCTATCAACTACCACACATAATAGGACTCCATGCCAAAGGATTTATTTTTTTGAGTTTTGTTTCACTTTATTATATTTCTTTCAAAAAACACTCAAAATGGCCGCCGTGTCTATTCGTTGAAAATGGTCGAATTTTTCAAAACTATCGAATGTTCTGTGATATAACCAATACTTGTGTACCTTAAAATGATTTTTGTGAAAATTTCAGAGAAAACTATCACACACTTGTAGTTCAAATTTGAATTATTTTGGGAAAATCGACATAAAGTCATTTAAATAGGCGAAATTAGATAGAAACCGAGAAAATTCCTAATAATTCTAGATTATGAGTCAATTATGGTCTACTTTGTGTGATAATTGGATGGGTGCCTATTTTGCACCATATTTTTTGTACTTGCTTCACAAAAAATGTCATTTTTTACACTTAAAAAATAAAAAATGATATTTATAAAGCTAATTTGAAAAAACACAGTTCTGCAACATTGTTTGTCATTCCAAGACACACCCATGTGTGAAATATGGGCACATTATCACAAACTATGTCACGGGAATGTTCATATCTTGGTCCATTTGACTCGAAACTTATAAATGTTTATAGATGATTGATCTTTTTGTGAATAAGTTTAGTGAAAACTTTGTGAAAACTCAAGTTTATCCTTTTCCTACCAACTACTACACATAATAGGACTCCATGCCAAAGGATTTATTTTTTTGAGTTTTGTTTCACTTTATTATATTTCTTTCAAAAAACACTCAAAATGGCCGCCGTGTCTATTCGTTGAAAATGGTCGAATTTTTCAAAACTATCGAATGTTCTGTTCTTTCGGGGGCTTGTGAGATGTAGTATGCTCCATCAGGAAGAAGCACACGGATCGTGTGTTTCTTTCGAGCGCTTGTGAGCCGTTGGATCAGCGGTGTGTTTCTTTCGAGCGCTTGTGAGCTGTTGGATCAGCGATGTGTTTCTTTCGGGGGCTTGTGAGATGTAGTATGCTCCATCAGGAAGAAGCACACGGATCGTGTGTTTCTTTCGAGCGCTTGTGAGCCGTTGGATCAGCGGTGTGTTTCTTTCGAGCGCTTGTGAGTCGTTGGATCAGCACACTATCCCGACCACTTCATAAGCCACACGACCCTATATATAGCCCACCTCTCAGACGTGTTCGGCACTCAGTGTGTACTCATCTGGTATAAAAAGCATTCAGATTCCCCATCATACAGTCCTACGGTGCATTTGATATGTAGGCTCTCAGGAGCTACCATAGGGCAGTATGATGGGGAAGCCGTGTGTTTTGTTCTATCTACAAATCATCCAGTGCATCGACCGTATACAAAGCATTCAGATTCCCCTCATATAGTCCTACGGTGCAACTGATACAAAGCATTCGGATTCCCCTCATATAGTCCTGAGTTTTTAGAACACAGTTACATAAAATGTTTAATACATTATTACACATCACCAACAACATCCCTATCTAGTGTTGCGGTACAGACTTTTTCTTCGTGTGTTTCCCTTTCTTCTGATTGCACCGTAACCATGGACAATCTTGATCATTTAACACGATGCTTGGGTCAGTTTTCACTGTGAAGGGCGGAATTTCATGAAAATTATTGTAATCTTCTGATGTGTCTGTCTTGTCCTCCACTCCCACGATGTTTCTTTTCCCTGAAAGAACTATGTGGCGCTTTGGCTCATCGTATGATGTATTCGCTAGCCTTTCTTTTCTTTTTTTCGGTTTGGTAGACATGTCCTTCACATAGAAAACCTGAGCCACTTCACTGGCTAGGACGAATGGTTCGGTGTCGTACCCAAGATTATTGAAATCTACTGTTGTCATTCCGTACTGCGGGTCTACCTGTACCCCGCCGTTCAGGTTGAACCATTTGCACCAGAACAAAGGGACCTTGAAAGAAGGTCCATAGTCAAGTTCCCATATCTGCTCTATGTAACCATAATATGTATCCTTTTTCCCATTGTTGTTTGTTGCATCAAAGCGGACACCACTGTTTTGGTTGGTGCTCTTTTTATCTTGGTTGGTCGTGTAAAATGTATTCCCATTTATCTCGTACCCTTGAAAAGTCAATATAGTCGAAGATGGTTGCTTGGCCAACAGGTATAGTTGTTCTCCAACATTGGTGTCATTAATGAGATGTGTTTGCAACCAACCGCCAAAAGTTTTCATGTGTTCTCCATCAATCCAATCTTCACGTTGCTCCGGGTATTTTGAGCATAAAATATTCTTGTGTTCCACTATATACGGAGCCACCAAGCTGGAATTATGTAGAACTGTGTAGTGTGCTTGAGTGAAAGAATGTCCGTCCATACATATTGTTCTTTTCTTTCCTAGCGTGCCTTTTCCATGCAGTCTCCCCTCATGGCGCGATTGAGGAACACCGATCGGCTTAAGGTCAGGAATAAAGTCAACACAAAACTCAATGACCTCCTCTGTTCCATAGCCCTTGGAGATGCTTCCTTCTGGCCTAGCATGGTTATGAACGTATTTCTTTAAGACTCCCATGAATCTCTCAAAGGGGAACATGTTGTGTAGAAATACAGGACCGAGAACGCCAATCTCTTCGACTAGGTGAACTATGAGGTGTGTCATAATATTGAAGAAGGTTGGTGGGAAAACCAACTCGAAGCTGACAGGACATTGGACCACATCCTTCTGTAAACTTGGTAGGGTCAGTGGATTGATCACCTTCTGAGAAATTGCATTGAGGAATGCACATAGCTTCACAATGGGTACTCGAACATTTTCCGGTAGAAGCCCCCTCAATGCAACCGGAAGTAATTGTGTCATAATCACGTGGCAGTCATGAGACTTTAGGTTTTGGAACTTTTTCTCTGCCATGTTTATTATTCCCTTTATATTCGACGAGAAGTCAGACGGGACCTTGATACTGCTTAGGACTTCAAAAAAGATCTCCTTCTCTTCTCTGGTAAGAGCGTAGCTGGCAGGACCTTGATACTTCTCTGGATTCAGGTTGTCTCGTTCGTGCATATGTTGCTGGTTCAGCCGCGCATCCGGTGTATCTTTCGTCTTCCCATACACGCCCAATAAGTTTAGCAGGTTCACACAAATATTTTTCATCACGTGCATCACGTCGATTGTAGAGCGAACCTCTAGGATTTT
Source organism: Puccinellia tenuiflora (assembly GCA_012064385.1). Classification (NCBI taxonomy): domain Eukaryota; kingdom Viridiplantae; phylum Streptophyta; class Magnoliopsida; order Poales; family Poaceae; genus Puccinellia; species Puccinellia tenuiflora. The sequence continues at coordinate 515,055 of QRDG01002286.1, forward strand.
CTAATAGGGTAGCTCCCCAAATATAGATTTCTTCTTCCACATGGGTACGTGGTTGTCAGCGTCATTCGGAACAGGTTGTGCGCCAGGTCCCTTTCCAAAGATTACTTCTATGTCCTTGACCATGTCATATATAACATCACCTTTAGGAAGGGTAGGCTTCTTCCGGTGATCTGCCTCACCTTTGAAATGCTTGCGTTTCTTTCTTATGGCATGGTTTGCTGGAAGAAATCGACGATGCCCCAGGTACACATTCTTACCTATATGTATACTTTCAGTCTCATCTAAACAATGCGTGCATGCATTGTATCCCTTGTTTGACTGTCCTGAAATGTTACTAAGAGCAGGCCAATCATTGATGGTTACAAACAACAACGCTCGTAGGTTAAATTCTTTTGTTTGTGCTCATCCCACATAGGCACACCTTCATCACGCCACAACTCTAAAAGTTCTTCAACCAATGGCCTCAGGTACACATCAATGTCGTTGCCGGGTTGTTTCGGGCCTTGGATGAGCACTGGCATCATAATGAACTTCCGCTTCATGCACAACCAAGGAGGAAGGTTATACATACATAGATTTACGGGCCAGGTGCTATGACTGGAGCTCTGCTCCCCGAAAGGATTAAAGCCATCTGTACTTAGACCAAATCTTAAGTTCCTTGCGTCATCTGAAAATCTCGGGAAGTCTCTATCGATTTTTCTCCATTGTGACCCATCAGCGGGGTGTCTCAGCATCAAGTCTTTCTTACGGTCTTGTTTGTGCCATCGCAACAACTTGGCATGCTCTTTGTTTTGAAACAAACGTTTCAACCATGATATTATAGGAGCATACCACATCACCTTGGCAGGAACCCTCTTCCTGGTGCTCGTCTCACCCTCAACATCACCAGGGTCATCTCGCCTGATCTTATACCGCAATGCACCGCATATCGGGCATGCATTTAAATTCTCGTGCTCACCGCGGTAGAGGATGCAGTCATTGATGCATGCATGTATCTTCTGCACCTCTAATCCTAGAGGGCAGACAACTTTTTTTGCTTCGTACATACTGGGGGCAATACGTTATCCCTTGGAAGCATCTTCTTTATTATTTTCAGCAACTTTTCAAATCCCTTGTCAGTTGTACCAGTCTCTGCTTTCCATTGCAGCAATTCCAGTGTGGTACCTAGCTTTTTCTGGCCATCTTCGCAATTTGGGTACAACAATTTGTTGTGATCCTCTAACATTCTCTCCAACTTCAACCTCTCGTTGTCACTTCCGCAATTTATCTTCGCATCAAGAATGGCCCGACGAAGATCATCATCGGGCAGCTCATCAACAAGGGGCTCTTCTTCAGCTTCGTCTTCCCCCATTGTAGTACCACCGTGTTCAGGGAACATAGGATAGTTGTCGTTCTCTTCTTCTTCATTGTCTTCCATTATAACCCCTCTTTCTCCGTGCTTGGTCCAACAATTATAGTTGTCCATGAAACCATGCTCTATAAGGTGGATGTGAATTGTTTTTGAGGAAGAGAAATCCCTCTCATTCCGACATTCTTTGCATGGACAACACATAAAACCATTCGACCGCTTGTTTGCCTCAGCCACGTTGAGAAAATTATGCATGCCATTAATCCACTCGGGACTGCGTCGGTCACCGCTCATCCATTGTCGGTTCATCTGCATTACAATATAAATATATCAAAAACCATTACACTACATCATGAATAGATACGTGACCAAAATAATTAATACAAGTCCGTCACATTAAAAGCAAATTAGAGTAGTGACCAAATGTAATACATAATTTTCATAAAACATACTTTAATTGAAACTAACATACAACTATCTAAAGAATTAAAATCATACTTTACTTTGTGTTCAAAATGCATATAAACACATGAACTTTCTAACTTAGACATTTCATCTAACACCTAGCTAGCACTACAAAAAATGAAATGAGCTAAACTAGCAAGAAATGAGCTAAATTGGAAACGCCCGGGATTGAGCTAAAGGATTGGACCTTTAGGTTCATAATGGAACCGGTACTAAAGGTCCAATCCTTTAGCTTGTTTTCTACTAGTGGACCACGCACACTAGGCCCACGAGTCGGCATCTTACTTGATGCTCCGCGCCCACCGATCAGTATATTCGTTGTCCGGTTAAGCATCAAGGAATCCATGAAATGCGCTCGGTGACGCGCCCCAGATTGGAAGCACGAGCGAGAAGCTCTGAGTCGTGCAGCAGCTGTGTGTGTCAATGCGACGGCGCCACGTACTCGGCCAGGCCACGCTGGCGCGCGCTTTTGCTGCCCGCGCGACGGAGGTGGCTCCACGTGGTGGCTTCCTCCGCGCGACCAGGGCCCCAAGCGCGTCGACGGCTGGGAGAGAGGGGTCAAGTCGCCATGCAGTGAGGTCGCCCCCTTCGCCCGGGGGAGGATGGTGTCTTAGACGTAGAGGTAGCTTAGTAATCAACTTTCTAGAGAATGTGGATATAGCAGGTTACATGAAGATCTTACCATTAGATTATGTCTTTCGTTTTGTCGCACTCGATATACAACAATTACAAATCATCTTTATTATTGCATTCTTGCATGATTTAGCGAGTTCTGCACATATAAGTTCAAGAAAGTATCTCTACTCAGTCCCAAGGCGACGAGATCTAGCTTGAGGGAGATCGACACGGTAGAAGATGGTTGTAGTGCTTTAGGCTTGATTAAGGCCTGGGTTCCTGCTAACTTGAGTAGGAATTCAGGATTAGTAAGTTGAGGAAACTAAATTTTGATGATGTGTGTTGTTGCATTGGTTAAACAACAATAGTATTATTGGCTTTGCTTTCCTGCTCTTGGACGAAAAAATAGTAGTGTTTCGTTGGTTCATCTATTCATCTTTATTATTGGTTTTTTTTTTTTGAGAAAAATCTTTTATATTGGGTAGATCGTGCTGTTATTTACGCCCACGCACACTAGGCCCACTGGTCTGGTCCCGTCTCGTTGGGCCGAGTCGGCATCTTCCTTGATGCTCCGCGCCCACCGATCAGTATATTCGTTGTCCGGTTAAGCATCAAGGAATCCATGAAAATGAAATGCGCTCGGTGACGCGCCCCAGGTTGGAAGCACGAGCGAGAAGCTCTGAGCCGTGCAGCAGCTGTGTGTGTCAATGCGACGGCGCCACGTACTCGGCCGGGCCACGCTGGCGCGCGCTTTTGCTGCCCGCGCGACGGAGGTGGCTCCACGTGGTGGCTTCCTCCGCCACAACTCCTCTGCGGCGGCGAGGAGTCTGGATGGCCCGAGGAGCTCGATATGCTCGATCGATCCAGGGTGTTCTCTGTAAACCGTAGAGACATAAATAAATCGTCAAATGTTGGAGGCCGTGTTTGAACCTCGGATTCGCCTCGGATCCATTGCGACGGTATCACTCTGAATCACCGAGTTACCTTGTCGTCTGAATTACTGGTGTTACCATGATACCATCACCTTCAGAATCAGATGACGCAGAACGGGAGTATGTGACCCTTGAGGCCTTCACCAGCCAAGACATCGAGTTCGAGTTATTATTCTACTATCAACTTTGGATGTACAAGCGAAAGTAGCATATAAAATTTGGTAAACAGTGTGATTTGATGGAGCTGTACGGTTGGTGTAACGGGAGTGGGCAATTCATGGCCTCAGAGGATCCAAGGCGGAGCTCTAGACCATTCCGCCACCATCGACCGACGGCGGTTCCCGCGCGTTCGCGAGCTGCCGCCACGTAACCCTCCGGCCATTCCCACCCAATTCCTCACCCCGTCGCCCCACGTGTCATTGAGCAGCTGGTGCAAACACAAGGCCGCGTACGTCGCCACCGCAACGCCGCTGTACTCCACTCCGCTCCGCCCAGCTTACTTCCATCGCATTGCCATCACCCCCACCCACCGCTGGTACTACTAGTGCCACTATAAATACTCCTGCACTTTGGCTCGTCTGGTTGCTCACTTCACTTCGCACTTATCTGCCCAAGCATAGCTATCCAGCTGCTGCGCAGGCGCAAGCTAGATTGTTTTCTTTTTCTTCCCAAGTAGTACTAGCTAGAGATAGAAATTTATCTCTGTAGGGAAGAAGATATGGAGGTGGAGATGCTGATGGAGTATGGTGGCGATGGGGTGGCAGAGGAGCAGGGCTGGGAGACGCCCAGGAGGGAGGAGTGCCGCATCCCGGCGGTGCTGCCGTGCCCGCCGCCGCCGCCGAGGAAGAGACACGCCACGGTCAAGGCGGCGCCGCGCCGGGAGCCGCCCAAGGGTGGGTACCTCCAGCCGCCGGACATCGAATCCCTCTTCCTGCTCGCGCCGCCGCGGAGGCAGTACGCCGCCTCCACCTGCGCGTAATCGATCGGTCAATCGATCCTCTGCACTCCACTACTACAAGCTACTAGTAGAACAGCTGCGGCTAGTTGTTGTAGGGATGGATTACACATGTCTGCACATCTCGTTTTGGTTTTTGAGAGAGGAGGATGTGGCGGCCGTGTGCGTTTAGCTAGGTTCCTCTTTTGCTTCCGTGATGTGGAAATTGGATCGATCAGGCTAGCTACCAAACTGCTTGTAGTTGCATGTCCCTGCTAGCCAGGCATATTCGGGGGATTAGGAATTTAGGATTAGGACAAGTACGAGAGTGTAGCTGTAAAAACAAGTATGTGTGCCATGTTTGTAAATGTTGTTGCAAGTTGAAAAACAATGTTCTCCTCGTTACTTATTTGGCTCCTTGTTCTTCCAACATTTATTTCTGCTTTGTTGAGAAGCTGCTTCCAGGACCAAATTTCTCTGAACCTGCAAGTTCTTGTTGAGTGGATCATCGATCTATTAAGAACCTTCTTTTTATAACGGTAAAAGCTTTGCCTTGATTAAGAGAAGAAAGTAGCAGGAGATGTGTGTAAAGTATAGAATATTATGGAAATTCACAAATGGCTTCCCGTCTGCCCGATTAAAAATCGAAAAATTTTAAAAAATTCAGAAAAAAACGGTGACGATTCTGTGGTGAAATGATATTTGTAGTACTATGTGCAAAAAGAAAAAAATAAGTTACCAAAATAGGATTAAAAAACATTTTGTAAAGCACTGTTTTTTTTTTACCGAGAACACCTTATGTGTCATTTTATACTTAATACTTTATATGTCATTTTATTATGAAACTTAACATGTTACGGGAATTCACAAAAGGCTCCCATCTGCCCGATTAAAAATCGAAAAATAGTGAAGCATTTAAAAAATTTCAGAAAAAATGGTGATGATTCTGTGGTGAAATGATATTTGTAGTATTATGTGCAAAAAGAAAAAAATAAGTTACCAAAATAGGATTAAAAAAACATTTTGTAAAGCACTGTTTTTTTTACCGAGAACACCTTATGTGTCATTTTATACTTAACACTTTATATGTCATTTTATTATGAAACTTAACACGTAATATAGAACACTACGTCCGTAAAAAATTGCATTTTCAAACCTTTTAAAACGGTATACTATTATTTTTCCTTTTTATCCAGCTGTTCGGCCGCCGTTCGGCCCCAGTCGGCGATTTTTGATCGAAAAAATATCAGAAATCTCATAAAACATAATTTTTTAATAGTTCAACAAATCAAACTCATAATTTTTATCATATATTTTAACATAAAAATTAATATAAATAGTTAAATCAACACAACTTATAATTTAACAAGTTTTGAAGCACAAATTAGGCTGGTGCCAGTGCACCACGGGCTATAGCCCGTGATAGCGCTGCCACGTCAGCTTTTTCTCCCACTCTCACCCCACTCTCACCACACTCTCACCCCACGGTGCCAGTGCACGGGCTATAGTGCCAGCTCTTACTTCTCTCTCCTCCATATCAGCATTTCTTTTTTGATTAAGTTATTTCACTCGCTTTTGTTTAGACATTCAAAATAATACAAGAAAATAATTTTATTAAACTAAAAATGTTACTGATTACATAATAATTAATAAAATTGCATAATAAAAAAATTTACATAATAAATAAAAAATACATTATAATCCTCCTCATCCTCCTCATCCTCATCATCTTGCCGCCTTCATGACCATTGCATCGTCTGCTCCACTCTGACGTAACCCTTCTTCTTGGATGTAAGTATGCATTGAACAAGGACACCTCACGGTTGTAGACGTTCCAATGATCCTTCAGTTGCTTCGCGGTCCGACGACGGGAAGGTTCCGAGGTAGAGTTGAAGGTCTCAGCTATCTGACCCCAAAAACTAGCGCCGGTCTTGCTATTACCGGCGATAGAGTCCTTGGAGTGAAAAATCCAAGCATGAACCTATACCGAAATAGATATTGTTAGTCATATAATAAAATAAAATTCCATATTAAATATGTGACGGGTAAGTAAATTACCAGTTTTTCCTCGTCCGCAGTTGTCCAATCAAGCCTCTTTGGACGCTTTGGTACGATTGTTTCCGCGGCTTCGGACCCGGAGCTTGGAGCAGTGGCTTCGGGAGGTGGTGGGGGGTATGGAGCATATGGCGGGTATGGAGCATATGGAGGTGGAGCATATGGACCGTACGAAGGTGGTGGGTACGGAGGTAGAGTCCCACTCCCGCTACCTGTAGGTGGAGCATGTGGAGGTGGTGGGGGGTATGGATACGGAGGCGGAGGGTATGGACCATATGGCCCCGGAGGTGGAGGGTATGGACCATATGGCCCCGGAGGTGGTGTGCCGGAGGGGAGTAAAACTCGGGGATGCGGCGAAGAACCGACATTGGAGCGACGATGTGTCGGAGAGATATCATCTAGGGGAGGGGCTAGTGACCCGTCGGACTACAAGAGGTCGGTGAATGGGGTGAAATCTGGAGACCAACCCGACATGGTGGAGAAGATTTGGGAGAGTAGAGTAGAGAATTGAGATGAAGTGAGGTGTGGAATGAGTGAGGTGTTGGGGGGTATTTATAGGGGGTTGGGGATGAAATTTGGAGTTTTTTGAAAAACAAATTCGAATTTTTAGAGGCTGCAACGGACACCTCAACGGCTAGCTGACGTCGACGAATCACAGCTCGCCACGTCAGCTAGCCGTTGCCCCTCTCGCCTCTCGCCTCCCTACCGCCGCCACCCGCCATCGCGTCGCCCCACTCCCGCCTCCTCCTCGCCTCCCTCTCGCCGCCAGTGCGGGCGACAGCGGGGCAGTAGCGGGCGCTACCCGCCGGGCGACGGAACCACCGCCCGCCGCTGCCGTCCCGCCCGCCTATCGCCCGCCTCTCGACCGGTGCGGGGCGGTATCGCCTCCACTACCGCCCCCACTGGCACCAGCCTTATAGTAACCTAGGCCTCAGTCTTTGAGTGTCTTTGAGCCTTGACAGATGATTCACCAAATCTTTATGCAATTGTTGAATTGATTAAGTAGTCCCGGTGCCTCTGGTTGCTCGTGGGGCGCCCTGACACCGCGTCACATTCTGCGCGTACAGTCCGGCCAGACAGATGAGGACCAGCAAGTGCTCTTTGTCGATAGCGGCGTCGATGCTTCCTCTTCTATCAGAGCGGCGAGCATCTCCTTGTCGTCGGAGTCCATCGCCGAGCAGGCAAAATGTCAAACACCTCGGGGCGTGGTGGGCTTCCTCTTCCATCATAGCGGCGAGCATCTTCTCGTCGTTGGAGTCCATCGCTGAGCAAGCAAAATACCGAACACCTCACAGGCGTGGTGGGCGACGCCGACTCACCATGAAAACTTGGTCACTGGTGAGATGGAGGTGGAGGGTCTGCTGCGGCATGTTTTTTGCGGTGGAAGGGTGGTGCCGCGGCGGGGGCATGGAAGCAAGGGGAATGATAGAAGGTGGGAGAATCTAAGTGGGAAATCTGCGTTGTCTCGCTGAAAGAGCTGGCCCACGCGGTTTGTTTCTTTTGCCGACGCCCAAACGACCCCAGTGCGATGAGTTCGGCCTGAAAACGCCAGATGACTTTTCGGTCAAAGCCGGCGAAAATCAAGAGCCTGAAAGGTGAGTGAGAGAAAAACCTTCCACTGAGGAAGAAAAAAAGGTCCTGAAGGTCTCTCGAGGGGCGGGTTGAGTTGCTCTTACATCCCATGTGCCCACTATCACAAAAGTGCACACGATCTCAGCCTCGCGCAGGTCACAATTCAGTATAAATGAATACTTTTCGTTGGGTGGAGTTTTTTTGGTTTCCAACCTCCAGTACTCTCTTTTGGGTGAACTTATTGATACATCAATTTAAATATGGGTCAACCTCCTAGACAAAAAAATCACATAAAACACTATTCTTATGGCATTAGGCTACCTGAATGCTTAGTTCGCCTATCTCCTTTTTTATCCCAGCGATGATGACTTTCAACTGGCGTGTGTCTTTAAGCATGTGGATATTTTTATCATTTAAAATATGTCCACAAACAAGGATCATAAGGGAAGTAAGGCCTTGCTAACTATTGTTGGAAAGTTCAACAAGAGAGGTCCATTGGTTGAACGACAAAGATCATGGATGTCCATCAGTCGATGATGTTTACTACACATTTCTATTTTACACTCTTTTAGATCTCCAAGTGAAGATATTTGTAGGTCATTAATAAATTTTCTTAAGTGAATAACCTAAAGTGTATCAAACACCGTGAGGTTGTAGGTTGAAAATTATCACTCTCAAGCAATACAAGAATTGAGATATCCACAACAGACCTAATACAATTGTCAGCTGTATATATACACTAGTTCGACGAAGAGATGATAAAATATTTGTAATATGAATAGTAAAAAAATCTATAATAAAAATAGCAACATGGTAACAAGTAGAAAAAACTGAAAATAAACGGGTTTCAGTGCATGTAAATAAGGATTACGGTTCATACTTTTACTAGTGACGACTCTTAAAATTGTTAACATAATTAACATATGATATCCTTTCAGAGCATGCATGATAATGATTACTTTGAGTTTATTGTTCTTGTGGATCAAAACAGGATGAAACTTATGTAGGGCTACAAAAACACACTTTAAAGTTCGTCTTTTAATACATGGACACTCTACGCCGTCACTTTGAGCATCCAAAATCATACTAAACAAACAGCTCATGATTTATGTCTTTCTAATCTATTATTCATAATGTCCCAACGGGTACATGCTTCCTGAGATTATACTAAACATGCATCAAGTTCTCTCATGATTCCATTATTCAATTAAACATATATAGAACAAACTCATGATCAATATTGTTCTAATCTATTATCCTTAGAGACTCATGGTCCTCCAAAAATTATACTAGACATCAATCAAGTGAACAAGATCATATCCAGTACATAAGAAAATAGAGAGGGAAACATCATACAATTACATTAACAAACCTCATGGTCACAATCAAGATCACATCATGGTGGAGAGATAACCACATAGCTACGGCTAGAAGCCCTCAGTCTTGGGGAGGGACTACTCCCACTGTCCCACATCATCATGGGGCAGCACGGTTAATGAAGATGGTTCCGGAGGTGGACCCCGTCCTGATAGGGAGTTTCTACACAATGGCGACTACTCCGTATCGTGAAAATAAAAATCGTCGGGGGGGGGGGGGGGGGGTCCTAAGGCGGTGCCCGAGGAGGCGGCACGGGTGGCTGGCGCGGGCAAGGCCTGGGCCGTGGCCCATCCCGCGTGGCGGCCCTCCCGTGGTCCAACTTCTGGAGCTGTGGCTTATTTCTCCCGAAAGAATTTTGGTATTTTTCTGCAGATTTTTTCAGAAACTTTTTTTTCGTCTTTTTTATAGTGCACAGACAAATAACCAGAAACTGGCGCTAGACACTGAATTAATAGGTTAGTCCAATAAAACACTCTAAAACCATAGTAAAACATGTAGCAATGATATAAAAGTAGCATGAAACAATCAAATGTTATAGTTACGTTTTGGACGTATCAGTCAACGACGGAGATCATAGGTCCAATACTGAATTAGGACATCATGAAGGCCAATTGATTGTCCAAACGTGATATGACATTTGTAGAAGACGTGGGAGTGGTCTCGTGGTGAAGCCTGCAAAGTCGGTAAATATCGTAGTTAGGTCAACCTCATCTTTGGACGAGGTCAAGACTCAACACTCAACACCCTATCATTCATGACAAGCCAAAAAAGCACTTAGGAGGAGCCGAGGTCTTTCAAAAGATGGTCATCGTGTTTGAATATATGCGGCCAGGGAACTGGATGTTGGAGGCTGATTCCACTAATTATCATCCAGCAATAGTGAATTTCCAACGAATGGAGTCGTCAATCCCGACTTGGTTGGATTGCTTAAATTTTTGCCCGCAAAATTCTCAGAAGTGTTGATCCAACTAACCCAGCCTAACTGTTGTTTTCCATGAATTTAAGAACGATGCAATTCTTTTTAGATGAGCAGAAATTTTTGAGACCCTTCTTTAGAATGAGAACAACAAGATATGTACTCCAAGAACTACTTATCTCGCAAGTTACTCTTATGCGATCCACAGTCTAAGAAGCCCATCTGTGTGAAAATTTTAGAAATTCTGCCCCCGACAGGAGTTAAACTCTGGTTGTTGAGTGCGCCACTGCGATCTGCCCCGTTCTCCATTTTGCAAGCAACAAGGTTTATTTTTAAGTATATGTATCTATTTAAGTACCAATGCTCGGCTTCGTATCAAAGTAATACCAGGAGCTCCTGCTCTCTCGTGCACGTTCTCACCTACTCCAGCCATGGATAAAAAAAAAAGGTTATTCTTAGGGCGAGTAATTTTTTTCCTAGCGATAAAATGGGATTCTATTGCCAGTTCAGTTTGGTGTACGTTTCGATTTATTTCTTACTCTCTTGGGGAAGTGTGTGGGATTTCATGGACCTGAAAAAACTACTAACTCCGATCCGTAACAAAGCATCGCAGTTTTAAATTAGACTCAAACTCAAAACTGAGACACTTATTAGCCGAATCTAGGACAATCACCAGCACTGCGCTGCGCGTCCAACACGGCCCCAAATGTTCTGGGCCTTGACGGGGAAATAGACAGGCGGCCCAAGATGCGTCTCCTCCCGAGTCCCGACCTGAGAAGCGCGCGGCAGGTTCGAGAACACTCTGGACTCCGCCGCCGCGGCTTCTCCCCCTTCCCCACGACCGACGAAGAGGGAGACAGAGAGAGCAGTACAAAAGGAGACGAAGGCACCCAAGAAAGAGGCAGCAACCTCAATCAACTTCCCGCGGCACGCACACCTAATCACAAATCGCGTCGTCTCTCCGGCAGCAGCAGCATCATCCCTGCGAGAAGATGGCCAAGGAAGGAGGAGGGCCCGACTGGAACGGTCTGCTCAAGTGGAGCCTCGCCCACGGCGGCGACGGCACCAGCCAGCCGCGCGCCCTCAGGTCCGTCCAGATCTCCCCCCCCCCCCCCCCCCCCCCCCCCCCCCCTCCTCTCCCGTGCCCCCTCCTCGTATGGCTACGCTACCACGCCGTTTCGTGGTTCTACTGCGCATCAATTAGGATTCAGGTTCTCTGTGGGTTCCACTGCGTACCAGTTGAGGTTCAGATTTTATGGCTAGAGTTGCTTGTTCTAGCGTGTACTATCAATTGGGATCCAGATTTCAAGGCTAGAGTTGCTGGTTTCTAGTCTACCGGTTCGTGTCTATGAGACAATCATGATGAGCTAGCTGTATTGTTTTCGTTAAATTGTCGCCGTGCTTGCTGCTAGGATACTGTTCTATTTGGATTGATGCAGTTCCTAATGTTATATTTGATTAAACGAAGATGTAGTAGAGCCCATTGGCTGTTTGTTTGATCTACAAGTCTAGGTACTGTTCAAGCCTTTAGTTTTTCTTGCTTGGAGCCGTTCAATATTCAGTTCAAAACGATCAAAAGACGTTCTGAGTATCCGTGTGTTTGTTAATAGTTCCCTTGGTTTTCGGTTCGCAGCGAGGAGGACAGGAAATGGTTTATGGAGGCGATGCAGGCGAATACGATCGATGTTGTTGCCAGGATGAAGGAGATTGCCCAGGTGATGAAAACCCCTGATGATGTGCTGCAGTCTCATGGCGTGACTACAGAGAACATTGAAGGTACCTTTCCAAGTATTCATATTCTTTTATCCCATCATGCTTTCGTTCACAAATCGAACATTTGCTTATCATGGCTCTTACCTGCTGTAACATTTAGCTGTTATATACCCCACAGCACTGTTTAGATTCTCGTGTTCACACCTGAGAGTACGTCATATGTTCTTGTAAATGAATGCTTCAATTATATAACTAGAATCGTGGAACTATGTTTATATTCATAGTATTTGCATGTCTGTGCTAGAGGATATGTTAGATAAATTAAATGTGGCAAACACTGTTACCGGATGAGCGACTACAGCGATGGACAGTAATTCCTGTACTGATATATGCAGTTGGCTTGCCTTCCTTCCACCTTTATATATGATGCAAATTTATTTTACTTGTACTTGATTGTGCAATTGTGCGTGGTGCAGCATTGTTGACACTTTCTGATAAACATGAGGGAAACATTGTTGCAAGTGCCATGAAGTTTTTCTGTTTACGTGTTTCTTCCTTTATATCTTCCCGCTTCATGTTGTAAATGCAGCATATGACTATTTGGATTGGCTACTGCTTTTCCTTTAATACCCTCTGTGCATGTATAGAAGTCCCTTCTGCACCTGAATCTGATTTGT